>CAUYRT010105461.1:0-70989 GCA_963574885.1 Lepilemur ruficaudatus | reverse complement strand
ATGTTTAAGTTGGTTGCAAGATTTTGAGAAAATATAAAGTATGCAGGAATTGACTCTGATCACACCTTACTCCTCACATCCAGGTATTTCTGCTGGAGAAAGTATGTCCCAGTGGTTTTCAGGCTTTGGAATGAGATGTGTCAGTGACTTTGAATAAGTTTCTTAACCTCTTCACATCTAATCTTTCTTAATTGAGAATTCTATATTATTTTTATACCAGTCTAATAGGATTGTAAGGATTAAATGATGAGAAGATAATATTACATGTGTGCATGTGCAGGTGTATGTAAAACATTTAGAAAGTTTAATAAAGTGACTGAATATAAATTAAGACTGCATATTATTTCTTTCTTCCATTATACCAATACCCAGTTAGAAAAGGAAATTTTAAAATCTTATCTTTATAGCTACAAATTTGTTAAATGTTTATAAATAAAGGAAAATACAAAACCTTTCCAAAAACAAAACATGAATAAATAAACATATCAGTTAGGAAGATTTAATTGTGTAGATTAGTAGTCTCTAACTCAATTTCTATAATTAATATAAATTGACTGAGAATCTTGAGCATTTTTTTTTTGGTTGAAGCATTGAACAAGCTGAATTAAAATGTAAAATGAAAGAATAACTGTGAAAGTATTGCCAAAAAATCTTTCCAAAGAAGCATTGTGAGGTGATAACTTAACCTATATTTAAACATATTCCAAACTATTATAAAAACAATGTATTAACTGTATTTCTGGTTAGAATGTTAGAAGGAAATAAAATTTCATACCTATGTAGCAAGAAAAAAATGGATAAAATAAAAAACATCATTTTCTATAGGGCTATCAAAGAGTACTGGATGAGAGAAAACTGATGAACTAAATTCCCAAGAGGAAGGAGTGTTTAACAGAGCTGTAGCAGCATCTACTTTCAGGAGCAAGCACCTAGTCTTGATGTTATTGGTAGAAGAACAGATTTGCCATAGACAGGGGCTTTGCAAGAATCAGAAAAGAAAATTATCCAAGAATGTAATAACAGCGTGGGCTGATAGACTTTGGAAGAGACTCAAATTAGAAAATATATTGTTTGACCTAAGAATTCTCCATCTTGAACCCTCCTGGGAGTTTGCAAATAAATTGGCAGTGGAGGAGGGATTTAAAAGGAAATGTCAGTGGGTGGCTCATGCCTGTAATTCTAGCATTCTGGGAGGCAGGAGGATTGCTTGAGCTCAGGTGTTTGAGACCAGCCTAAGCAAGAGTAAGACTTTGTCTCTACCAAAGACATAAAAATTACCCTGGTGTCGTGATACATGCTTGTCGTCCCAGCTACTTTGGAGGCTGATGCAATAGGATTGCTTAAGCCCAGGAGTTTGAGGTTGCAGTGAGCTGTGATGACACCCACTCTGTCTCAAAAATAAAAAATAAAAAATAAAATAAAAGGAACACATAATTTCAATGTAAATGCTAGACAGAGTAAAAAGGCTGACGTTATCTGGGAAAGGGAGAAAACTATATGTCACTTACAATTCTTTTGCATATGTGGTATATTTTTTTAAAAATTTAGAAAACAGCAAGTGGTAGATGTGCACAGATGTCTGTGCACATCACAGAAGGTGATCTAGTACCTTTTGTATTATCCTGGATGTAGCCCCATTCTACTAAGTGAAGTATCATAAGAATGGGAAAACAAACACCACATGTACTCGCCATTAAATCAGTACTAATTGACAAACACTTGTGTGCATATATGGACGTAACATTCATTGGGTATAGGGCAGATGGGATGGAGGATGAGGGGATGGGTATGTCCACACCTAATGGGTGTGGTGCGCACTGTCTGGAGGATGGACACGCTTCTAGCTCCTACTCAGGCAGGGCAAAGACAATACATGTAACCTAAACAATAGTACCCTCATAATATTCTGAAATAAAAATAATATATATATATATATATAAAGTACAATCTAAGAATAAAGTTGGCAAAAGACCAAAAAAGAAATTATACAACAGAGAACATACAAATGCCTGATACATGCATTTATTAAAATGCCCAACATAACAGGTCCAAAGTGAAGAGTGGTAGCACTGCCTGATTATTTCATTATGAAAACTGGGATCTATCCTGAATTCTATGGTGTCATCCTATTCAAAAACCGCAGCTGAATAGTTTCATCCACCAGAGTACTGAGTGTCCACGAATTCTTTAAACTACTTCCTTCCATGGATTGCCTTTGTATCCCTGTTTGCAAAGAGTTATGCTTTCACTAACTTACATGCCATGAACATTAAATTGGGTACCTAAAATAAAGAAGTGAAACAATTAGTGGCAGTGAACACCTTCTTGAGAGACATTACAAAGGAGGATGGCAGCTGTACTGCAGGCCTGCATCAGCCTGGGTGTCTCAGTCAATAATTTTATGCCCTGCAAATACCAAGTGGCTTGCTGAAAGATAGCTCCACTGTGCCCAGCTCCCTCCCCACCAGCACACCCTGGCAGACTTCCCTACTAAAGGCTTGTCTGATAAGCCTTCAAAGTTCCTTCTGTGTTACCTGGATTGAGTCTCCTGGTGGCAAAATTGTGAAATAAAATCTATTGGTCTAGTTTAGATTAGATGAGAATAAAACTTTTCCAAGATGCCAGCATCATTATTTCCAAAGATAAGGATACTCCTGTGTAAAAGAGGCCAGGTCTTCCAGAAAAGTGACATGGGATGTCAATAATATCATCAATTGCATGTCCATTGGATACATGATGCTTTACAAGGTGCTAATTTATGACATTTGAAAAATATATACTACTTAGTTGAAGGAAGAAAACACACTCTCTAAATATAGACTCTATTAATACTTGGCAGAGGAAAGAATGAGTGGAACTGTATTCTCCAGGTATCTTAATGCTAAAATATACGCACTTAATTTTAACCCAGTATATTTTCATGAAAATGATAAATTTTATTTCTTGACTCTATAGAATTATAAAGTGGACATGAATCAACTTACTTGCATTATATATTTAAGATAGCTCTTCCCATAAAATAAGGCTAAATTAAATATACACAACATATGTTCCCAAAACTATTGTATTACAATTTCTGGACTCACATTGGATTTCTTTCAAATGAGAAATATATTCTCACTATCAATTTTCTCATGGCCTCTTTCACCTCCTTGTTCCTCAGACTGTAGATCAGAGGATTCAGCATGGGGATTATTACTGTGTAGAACACAGACACCACTTTAATATGATCATCTGAGTGGATTGACTTTGGTATAACATAAACAAATATAACTGTCCCATAAAACAGAGTGACTGCAGTGAGGTGGGAGGTGCAGGTGGAGAAGGCCTTGTGCCTTCCCTCAGTAGAGCGCATCTTCAGGATTGAGTGGAGGATGTAGAGATATGAAAAAACTATGATAAACAGTGTGATTACAATGAATGACCCAGCTATGATAGTAGGAGATATTTCAGCAATATAAATATGGGTGCAAGAAAGCTTCACCAGTGGTGGGAAGTCACAGAAGAAATGGTTGATTTTGTTTGGTCCACAGAAACTCAAGCTCAATAAGCATCCAGTAAATGATGAAGAATTCACACACCCACCCACATAGGCAGCAACCAACAATATGGTGCAGACCCTGGGAGACATGTGTGTGGAGTAGAGAAGTGGGGAGCAGATGGCCACATAGCGATCGTAGGCCATGGTGGCCAGAAGGAAGCCCTCGGCTGTCCCAAAGACAACATCAGAGCCAAGCTGGGCTATGCAGCCAGCAACAGGGATAGCAGTTTTCTCCCTCAGGAAACTCACAATCATGACAGGTGTGACTGATGTGGAATAGCCCATGTCCACAAAGGCCAAATGGCTGAGGAAGAAGTACATAGGGGTGTGAAGCTGAGGGCTTCTTCGGATTAACATGATTATGCTGACATTGCCCAATATTGTAACAATGTAGATTCCTAGAAAGACCACAAAGAAAATGGAACAAAGAATGGGATCCTCTGTTAACCCCAAAATAATGAACTCTGTCACCATTGTGCCATTTCCAGTCTCCATCGTTCTTGGAATGGTACCTATTAAAATAAAACCCAGTAGATATCATAATAAATTAAATGATCTCATAATTAATATATTTACTTCAATATTCAGCCTAGTAAAAATCAAGATGTAGATATCACTTTTGTCTAATGCTTACACTTCACAAAATGTTTATAAACATGTTGCATTAAGCATAATTTGAGAATATTAATGTCTATTATCCTAAATCCACAGATTCAAAGGGACCAATGGCTAAGATCAGAACATGGCTAGCATTCCCATTTGTGTCATTTGATCAACTCTGGTTGCTCAATGAACACTTACAGTGATAACATTTTGAGAACCTGATGAAAACCAGAATGGTCAAAGTAACTGACTTTATGCCACTGCTTAGCACTGTCCAATTTGTCTCTATTTCTCAGACACATTGGAGACCACACTCCCCAGCCTGCTTGCAGTTAGGTAAGACTGTGAACAGTACATGCCAAGGGGGTACAAGAGATATGTTGTGTCTCTCTTCAGGATCAAATTAAATTGCCAGTGGGTAACTCTTCCTTCCTTTTCCATTGTGATGCATTTTACTTGACACAACTGTAATATAGCGGTATCTCACACCAGTCTGGGTTTTGAGTGAATGTCAAGAACAGAGTATATACTGAAAATATACAGGAAGTGAGAAATAAATGTATGTTGTGTTAGATCACACTGAGTTTCCAGGTTTAATTCGTCAGAACAGTATAATAGCACCCAATCTGATTAATATAATTACAGAGGGGCTGTAAATGGAAGCTGCATGTAGAGTTTAATCCTGAGATCAACGTGAGAAATAAATCCACTTTGGGTCATTAATTGCACTTTAGGTACTGTTCAGTCCTAACCAAAAGGAATACATTTTGGAATAACATATTACAGAAATATCTATTGAAATATGTTAACAAAATGTCAAATGCTTGTATTATGCCAGCCACATGAGAACAACAGAATAACACATAAATAGAAGGAAATTGAGAAGTCATTCCATTTAGCAAAAAATTAATGAGTAGGTATAATCACATGAATGCAAAAAATAAAATGAGGATATATTTCCATCTTAAGCAATCTATGAACATGAAATATCATAAAATATTCTCAATAAAATACTTGGATAAACTGCTAGCTTGGATATATTAAAAATGCTCAGAATGCAGAAGCAAGCTTTCATGTAATCAAGGAACTCCCCCCTGACCAAAATGATGTGAGAACTGATCTTCATGAAATAGGCTGAAGCAGAACTACAACTGTCTAGAGACATTTGCCAAACTCTACAATGAAGAACGTTGTCTTTTAATAGCTGTGAAGACATTGAAGGTAACAGTTTGGGAAGGCACAAATTGGAGAGTTCAAACTGAGACTCCCATGCCTTCCTCCCACATGTCTACTCACAATGCAGGAATCCTTGCCTTCGACCTCAGTGAAATGGCAGTCTTTAAAATATCCTCTTACTAGCTAGGGGAGGGGAGAAGGAAAATCTTCTGTGTCAGCCTAGTCTCTGAGAAAGAGAAAAAACTCATAAATCTCCTTTCCCAACAATTAAGTATAATTGGTCTATCCTGATGCAGATTTGGGATTTGAACTTGCATTTCTTATTTAGTTTAAATTCCCAAACTTTGAATTATCATGAAGTAGTCATGCATTGGCAATAATATAGGACATATTACTATCTATAAAATATTGATATTATAAAGATATTGATATTATAAAGTGACATGTTAAAGACATATCTATGATAGAATAAAGATGACTGAAAATTTTGTTCTACTACTCTCATTGAAGGAGGCATCTAATTACCCTTCACTTGGATTTAAGCAGGACTTAGTGACTTGCTTGAGAAGCAGAAATGATATTCTGGGACTTTTGAGGCTAGGTCATAAGAAGCCACACTCATCCCTGGGACCATCTCTCTGGGATATGGCTGTCATGCTGTGAGAGGGCTTAGGCCTCTCACTTCTCACAATGTCAGTTGACAGCAACAACTGAGCTCCAGCAGATATGTCCCCATCAATGACTAGCCCATCCCAAGCATGAGAGTGAAGACCCCATCTGGGAAGTGGATTCTGTAGTAACAGCTGCCCCAAGTTATGCCACATGGATCATAGTCAAACCTAGATGAGTCTTTCTCAATGCCCCAATCCATAATTATGAATAATAAATAAAATGGCTCTTTAAAACCATGTTTTGGTGTAGTTTATTAGCAAATAGATAATCAAACATTGCCTAAAAGAGCAAATGCCAATCCTAACTGGATAGACACCTTTAATACTACTCCCAAAAGATCATAAATTGATAAAGCCACACCAAAAGTGAATGCACAGTCCAAAATTGCCACACACAAGAAGAAATGAGCCACCATGAGCAAGAGTTAGCACAAATAAGAAATGGAGAATGGATCCCTAAGATGCCAGAGGGTAGAATTATCTAAAACAGAATGCAAAATAATTACACTTAAAATGATTAGAGAAATAAAATATAGTATTAAAAAACAGAGGATGGATCAGGATACTGTTTTAAAAAGCAAATTATATAAAAGAATGAAAAAGAACTACTAGAAGTGGAAAACATTGTCATGAAATTAAAACTCAAGAAATAGTTAAATAGAAGATTAGATACAGCTGGAAAGAAGAATTGTAACCTGGAAATGGATGTAAAGGTGTTTTTGAGAAAACAGTCATTTTGAGAAGAAAAATAACTGAGTAAGTGAAAGAGACATTAAGATAGAAAATTGATTTCCTGCCTTAGGTTTAGGTCTGGTAACCATCTTGAGTGTATTTTTGTGAGAGGTGAGAGGTAGGGATCCAGTTTCATTTTTCTGCATATAGCTATCCAGTTTTCCCAGCACCATTTATTGAAAAGAGATTCTTTTCTCCAATGTATATTTTTGTCTAGTTTATCAAAGATTAGGTGACCATATGCAGATGGTTTCATCTCTGGATTCTCAGTTCTGTTCCAAAGATCAATGCTTCTGTTCTTGTGCCAATAAAAAGATGATTCCATTATTATTGTTTTTTAATACAACTTGAAGTCTGGAAGACTGATGCTTCCCAGTTTTTTCTTTTTGCTTAAGATTGCTTTGGCTCTATGGGGTCTTTTCTGGCTCCATACAAAGTATTGAATTTTTTTTCTCAGTCTGTAAAGAATGAAGATGGTACTTTGATGGGGATTACATTTATTCTGTAGATCACTTTAGGTAAAATTTACATTTTAACAATATTGATTCTACCAATCCATAAACAAAGCAGATTTTTCCATCTTTTTCCATATTTTACAATTTATTTTTTTAGTGTTTCGTACTTCCACTTGTATAAGTCTTTCATATCTTTTGTTAAATTTATTGCTAGATATTTAATTTTTTGGTTGGCTATAATAAAGAGTATTGCCTTTATGGTTTGAGTTTCAACTTGACTGTTTTTCATGTATATTAATGCATCAGATTTGTGCACATTGATTTTATAACCTGAGACCTTACCAAATTCATTTATCAAATCCGAGAGTCTCTTGGAAGAATCCATGGGGTTTTCCAGATATAAAATCATATTATCAGCAAAGAGCTAGAGCTTGATCTCATCTGAACTCACCTGGATACCCTTAATATCACCCTCTTGCCTAATCACTGTTGCTAGGACTTAGAGCACTATGTTGAATAGAAGAGGAGAAATATGGCCTCCTTGTCTATTTCCAGTTCAGAGTGGGAATGGTTTGAGTTTTTCCTCATTTAGTTTCATGTTGGCCATAGGTTTGTCATAGATGGCTTTGATGATTTTAAGGTATGAGCTAAAGAAACTATTACTACAGCAAATAGACAACCTACAGAATGGAGAAAATATTTGCTCTCTACACCTTCGACAGAGTTCTGATAACAAGAATCTATCTAGAACTCAAAAGAATTAACAAGAAAAAAGTGAAACAATCCCATTCATAAATGGTAAAAAATATGAGCAGAAACTTTTCCAAAGAAGACAGAATAATGTCCAACAAACACATAAAAAAAGTTCATCATCTCTAATCATTCGAGAAATGCAAATCAAAACTACAATGAGGTATCACATGACCACTGTGAAATGGCCTCTATCATAAAAATCCTGAAACAACAAATGCTGGGAAGGATGTGGAGAGACAGGAACACTCTTACACTGCTGGAGGGACTGCAAATTGGTGCAACCTTTGTGAAAAAGAATTTGGAGATTCCTCAAAGAGCTAAAAATAGAATTACCATTTGATCCAGCAATAGCATTATTAGGCATCTACCCAGAAGAACATAAGACATTCTATGATAAAGACATCTGCACCCGAATGTTTGCGGCAGCAAAATTTACTATTGTTAGGTCGTGGAAACAACCCAAATGCCCATCAATTCATGAGTAGATTGTTAAAATTTGGTATATGTTCACAATGGAATACTACTCAATTTTAAGAAATGACAGTGAGCTAGCACCGCTTATATTATCCTGGATTAAGCTTAAGCCCATTATTCGAAGTGAGGTGACACAAGACCCAAAGAATGGGCCCCACTGTACTCGCCATCAAATTGGTATTGACTGATTAACACTATGGTGCTGAAATGGTGGGAGTGTTCACTAGGTATTTGGGGGGTAGGAGGTAAACCCATGTCTGAGCGATGTGGTAGGCACTGTGGAGGGGTGGGACATGCTTGAAAAGTAGTTGGGGAGCGGTATTAGGGGTCTCAATAGGGGGAAGGAATTCCTCCAAAACTGATTTATGTGATTAATTGTACATCTCGTTAAATTCACTGAAAATCATTTACTTGTGATTTTAATCATTTAAAATGGAGTAAAGGCATGATATGTAAAGTATACTTCAATAAAGAAAAAAATAGATAAGCAACTCAGAAAAATAAACAATTGTAAAGATTAGAAGGTTTATAAAATATAATACAATTGTTTCATAAGATTTTAAAAAAAAGACTGTGTCTCTGATATGGCCAATTATCTACTTTTTAATATTCAGATTATTAAAATGTATTTTATCAAACTCCTGTCAGATTTTAATTTGAATAACATCAATGTTTCTCTTCACTTGATTCTTTATATTTGTAGTAATAGTGTGTGATATGGATAGACTATGAAGTCTTGTTGGCAGTGAAGCTGAAGTTTTTAAGTGAATATTCAAAGACCCCAGACTCTTTGAGTCATTTTGACATAATTTTCCCTCATTCTTAATTTCAACTGGTGGTAGATTTAATTTAATTTAATTTCTAGACCTGGCAAGGAGATAGCATGGAAACTCATGCCATAAGTTAGTCACCCTGTGGAGATAACAAATGGCTCATTAAGTATAGCATATTTAATTATGGAATCATACAATGGAAGAGATTTTTGAGAGCTTCTGGTTTAACCTTTCTTCCATTCCAAAAACTTTTGTTAACATGCCAGATGGACAGTTATTTAGCCTTTGCTTAAACATGTGCAATGTTGAAGGTTCCACAGCTTTTGAGGGAAACCCATTACATTTGGGACTTGAAGAATTATTAGAAAATTCCTGCTGATATCTACCTAGCAGATGTTCCCTTTAAATTCTATTTGCCCCTTTTGCACAACACGGTACACATTAGCTTCTTATTTTACTTGACACTTTCAACTATTTTAGTCTGCTATTATGCTTTCTTAAATAATCTGTCTTCAAACTAAGAACAGATGATTTAATACTCCAAACTATTAAAATTTAGCATGTGAAAATAATGTATATAATTAAATAATGATGAAATATAAATAAACTTATAACCAAAAAAAAAATGATTATAAAATCAGTTCCACAACAGGAAGGGCATAAATATAGAAAATGTAGTGTCATGGTGGTTCCCAAGATTGATCTTACATTTGGATTCTATACTTCCCAGTTATCAAATTAAAGCAGGTGATATTGTTAAGTAGTTAGTGAGGGATTCTGGGTCTCCTAGGGACAAAAGTGGGTGGTGCTACAATTTACCTACCCTTCCCAAATGGGCTTTGAGAGAGGCTTGTGGGAGATCTGCATGCACAGTATGGTTCAGGTCATATATCTCCCAACTGTCCAATCAAAGTGGTTCCATGGTGCCCTTTGAACCAGGAGAGAGGTCCCAATCCAGGCACTCTAAAACAAGACACAGACCATAACCAGGCCCTTTTTCTTCAGTGTCATCAAAGGTTTTAATAACTAATGTCCTCAATAAATATTCCGTCAGCAAAGTTGTTATTATTATACCTAAGGCATTTGTCTCTAGAACTTTCACAACCTCTGATATATTCAGAGGAAAAAAACTGGAATGTGTCATTCATTTTCAAGTGCATTAAAAAAAATGAACAGTGGAGTGGACCATTTGTTTATTGAATCTTAGCAGTCTGTCTGATATATCTCACAATGTAGGCTACGAGGATTCTGCAATTCCCCAAGATAAGCCATGTCAAGAAATAGTGTTGGTCATCTTGGAAAGATTCACTAGGGAGTTAGCAGCTGGTGAGATGTCTTTCCTACTCACAGAAGCAGCAATAATAGAATTCCTGCTGCTTGGCACAGTTTATATGTCTTCATTAGTATGGCACCGAGTGCAGGTTGCACTTCAGACAAAAGTGCTGATTCTGAAAGTTCATTCCAGTTCTATCAAATTATAAATTATTTTTTCTCAATTTACTTTTATCCCTACTCAGGGGTCAGAAAATTAAAGTAAAAATTGAATGATTTTTTTCAAAGATCAAAAGTGACACATGAAAATTTTTAAGATATTGGTTAAGGCAAAAGTCATCATTTTTGCATTAGTCTATTCATTACAGTATGTTTATTCATAACATGGATGACTTTGATTGATAGGTAATGCAATAATTTAACAATACCTTGACTGTGTGTTACTAGTAATTGCTGTACAGAGGCATCACTTCTAAAGGTAAATTATATTCTCTATAACAATAGTTGTTTATTAGTAACTTATCTATTTAAGTTATACTCCCTCTTATGTTCACTTGTCTTGAAAATGCTTACATGAAAATTATTTCACAGAAAGTACTGTTTGGTCTAAAGATTGTTGGAAATCTCAAAATAGCTTTACACAAAATAGAACAAAAAAAGACAAGATACCAGAGATAAAAAAATATTTTAAGGAATATTAAATAATGAATTATTTCACTACCTTTATTGTTGAAGAAAATGTAAATAATTCATCAGAAGTAACTATATTAGAAATTTAGTTTGATTGAAGTTTAGAAGAAGACGTTGCCGTTTTTCTCTCTGCATTCATGTAAGATGGAATACACGCACACAAAAGAACTGATGTGAAAACTACATGGTTAATGCATCAATAGAGACAAATCAGAACATTTAGCCTCCAAAGGAAATTATTCCCTTTGAATTATCTGGTTTGTATCTAATTTTTAGCTGTCTCCTTTCATCTGGTCTTTGCACAAGCCTTTTCTTCAGGCTAAAGATAATGAGCCCTGACTGTGTTTTTCAGCATCTTTGCATAAAAAAAGAAACAAATCTTGAAAGACACTTTCTCATGTTTGTAGTGTTTATTGTTATGAATCTGATGCTTAGTTTTGCAAATGAAAGTATATTCAAGTTGATAACTTTATAAATTTTAGCTAGTCAAACAATTGTAAAACACTACAACTGCATAATATGAATAACTCATGCTGATGTTAAGTAATAACAAGACAGATTCTTCAGTCATTTTCTGTCACAAGAAGCTTCAGCTGATGCTATTTAAGAAGGAATCTGGAGATCACAGCTTGGAAAGGAAGGTCAGACATTGGGGAGTGTTTCTGATAATGAAGTCCTTAGTGTGGAGGGGTAAGCAGATGGGCTATGGGCAGAGTTCTAAATTCTTTACACTGGCTTCTTCCTTTCCGAGATTCCCACCCGGAAAAGGATGTACCCTCAGGAACCAAAATGAAGTTCTTGAGGTACCTGATGGCTTGGAAACCTTGAGATGAGCTTCCTGAGCATCTTGGTGCAATACAGAATCACAGATGCTAGGAGTTGAAGCAGTTAGAAATCTGAAGTTTTTATATCTGGCAAAAAAATTAAGAGGGTGAATATCACATCTCTAGAGTAACACACGGTTTGGGGTTTTGATAGATTAAAAAAGGAAATGGAATGAATTCACGTTTCAATACATCTTTTAAAAGTTTTATTTTCTTATCCTAGTGTCCTTTGCTTCAAGTAATGAATGCTTTAAACAGGCAGTGAATTAGATGCTTTTAAGAGGAAACATACAGTGCACAAGAGCACAATCAAAGCTGTGACAGATAAGTTCAGATCTGTCTAGTGCTCTTGGTTTATTGGTCCCTCAGGGATTGCCTGGAAAGTTATCCAAAGGAAAGATATTTTTAGGCTGTAGACAGTTGAAGTGCTATAGTGAGATCACTTATTAATCTTTAAACAGTACTTCCTGTTATTGTATGTGTCTTTTAGAGTCCAATTTATCTCATTCTCTACTGCTAGTATAGGATATAAGGTCACATTCATAAATACAATCAAACAGCACCACAACAAAAGGTGAAGAAAAGCCACTAGAAGTACTAAATCTTTGACAAATTGCATAACTATAAATTAAACTGAAGTCCATTATTAAGCTAATAAACTCCATGTGTGTGTGTGTGTGTAGTGTTATGCTATCCTGCATGGAAAATACTATCACAAGATAGCAGGCCCTTGTATAATTTGAAAACAATATACAGAAAAGTCATCAGTCTGACTATGGACTAGAGCAAATTTTCTTTTTCTTTTTTTTAAATTTTTTTACTTGTAATTTACATGTCATGCCTTTACTCCATTTTAAGTGTACAATTAAATGGTTATTAGTAAATTTACCAAGTTTTACAGCTATTGCATATATTCTTTAGTTCAATTTTTTCCTGGTTCATTAAAATGTCATCATGGAGGAATTGTAGGTTTCTACTGGAGTTTGAACATCTATGTTATGCCATATTATCTAGAAGTTTTTCCATATTCTGCAAGAAAAAACAAAGCTATTGGAACTCCAGATTAGATGTTTGGGCTAGTATTTTGGGTATACACATAGAATTTTTGTATATGTGTGTGAATTTGTGTATATTTTTAAGTAATTCTGTATCTAGTGTGAGAAGACATCATAGAATGCTGTTCTAATTTTCTTTTCTATATGTTTTCTTGCCAGTGACATGGGAACTTCTAGAAAATAGTCTGAGAGATAAGCTCTCAGATAGATTTATAAGAGATGTCTGCATATGGCAAGCAAAGAAATTGCCAAAGGTGACTAAAAGCAAAAGGTTACTAAACTTATTTAATGAAAATAACTCCGATATTAAGCCATTTCCCATAAAGTAAAAAATGCACTGCCTGTACTAAATGTTGTCTGTAATCATTTATTTGCACTCATTTATTTAGAAATCTGTTTATGATGTTAGAGGTCATGAGATTCAAAGTCAAAAACAATCTAATTATTTACAGATTAACTCACTAAATATTTTTATTCAAATTTAGAGATTATGCAGTCATACTACAGAAAACAGATGCTCAAACATTTAACCATAATGTCAGGTTTTAGTGCAAAATGTCAGTTCTTAGTGCACTCATGGCCAAAGAATGACCAGACATACTAAAATAAGGCAAACATGAAAATGAGGTTTCTTGAGGAGAGAAAGATAGGATTACAGGGCAAGAGCAAGATATAGGTTTACAGGGCAAGCATGATACATACGCCACAGATGATGACCCGACCCGTTGTCGCAGCAAAGGGAGAGCAAAAGGCAGGGCACAAAAAGGGCTTTACTGATTTCTTGATTTTCAAATTTAGATTGGTCTGTTTTAGAGAGTGGTTACTGTATCACTGGATAACATTAGGATCTGCAGTTAGCAAGGTGTAAACCGTATTTTTTGTCAGCTTTATCTCAAAACATGTCAACATGAATTCTCTTTGATTGAATTCATCAAAGGGAAGGTGCCCCTTTTATAAGAAGTCAGTGTCTTTATACCAAGAGATACTTTTGACAGACATACTTGTAAATTATTATCCAGACTCTGCTACTTTCTAGCTGTGTCACCCTTGAGCAGGTTGTATGACCTCTTTTTTTTTTTTTTTTGAGACAGAGTCTCACTTTGTTGCCTGGGCTAGAGTGCCGTGGCGTTAGCCTAGCTCACAGCAACCTCACACTCCTGGGCTCAAGTGATCCTTCTGCCTCAGCCTCCCAAGTAGCGGGGACTACAGGCATGCACCACCATGCCCGGCTAATTTTTTCTATATATATATTTGGTTGGCCAATTAATTTCTTTCTATTATTAGTAGAGACGGGGTCTCACTCTTGCTCAGGCTGGTTTCGAACTCCTGACCTTGAGCAATCCACCCGCCTCGGCCTCCCAGAGTGTTAGGATTACAGGCGTGAGCCACCGCGCCCGGCCTGAAATAGCACTTTTAATCTCCTTCAAGAACTTTTCCCTTGCGTTTACAACTTGGCTATTTGGTGTAAGAGGCCTAGCTTTTGGCCTGTTTCAGCTTTTGGTAATGCCTTTCTCACTACCCTTAATCATTTCTAGCTCTTGATTTAAAGTGACAGACATGTGACTTTTCCTTTCACTTGAACACTTAGAAGCCAGTGTAGAGTTATTAATTGGCCAGATTTAAATATTATTTTGTCTCGAAATAGGGAGGCCCAAGGAGAGGGAGAGAGATGGAGCATTGGCCAATTGGTGGAGCAGTCGACACACATATTTATTGATTAAGTTTCCTGTTTTTTATGGGCGTAGTTCATAGTGTCCCCAAACAATTACAGTAGTGATGTCAAAGATCACTGATCACAGATCACCATAACAGGTCTAATAATAATGAAAATATTTGAAATATTTCAAGGATCACCAAAATGTGTCACAGGGACTCAAAGTGAGCACATGCTGTTGGGAAAAGGGTGCTGATAGACTTGCTAGGCATAGGGTTGCTAACCTTCAATTTGCATAGGGTATAATATCTGCAGAGTACAATAAAATGAGGTATGTCTGTATACTATTGAAATAAATTGGATTAATCTCAACTAGATTGTTATAAATTGAGGTGTTAATTGTAATCCCCAGGACAACCACTAAGAATATAATTTAAAGGCTGGGTGCGGTGGCTCGTGCCTGTAATCCTAGCACTCTGGGAGGCCGAGGCAGGCGGATCGTTTGAGCGCAGGAGTTCGAGACCAGCCTGAGAAAGAGTGAGACCTCGTCTCTACTAAAAATAGAAAGAAATTAATTGGCCAACTAAAAATATATAGAAAAAATTAGCCAGGCATTATGGCACATGCCTGTAGTCCCAGCTACTTGGGAGGCTAAGGCAGGAGGATTGCTTGAGCCCAGGAGTCTGAGGTTGCCACAGCACTCTAGCCCGGGCAACAGAGTGAGACTCTGTCTCAAAAAAAACAAGCCTCAGTAAATTTAAAAGAAGTGAAATATGTTCTCTGACCACAATAGAATAAAATTAGTTATCAGTAACAGAAATTTGGGGGAGTTCACAAATACGTGAACAACTCCAATTGAACAACTCCTAAATAATCAGAAGAATAACAAACAAAACCCAAAGCAAGTAGAGGGAAGGAAATAAGATTAGAGTACAAATAAATGAAATAGAGAATAGAAAAATAAGAGAAAAAACCCTCAAGTTGGTTCTTCTAAAAGATCAAGAAAATTAACAAACTTTTATTCATAGTTAGATTGACCAAGAAATAGAGAAAAGTATTAAAATCGGGAATGAAAGAGGACATGACTACCAATCTTACAGAAGAAAACAATATCATAAGAGAATACGGTGTACAATTTTATACCAAGAAATTGGATAACCTACGTGAAATTGACAAATTTCTAGAAAGACATAAGCTACCAATACTCTCAAGAAGAAAATTAACATCTGAATAGACCAATAACAAGTAAAGAGATTGAATTAGTAATAATTAAAAACAAAAACAGTTCCCACAAAGAAGAGCTTCCTTTATGCATTCCATAAAACATTTGAAGAATTAGTAGCACCAATACTTAATAAACTCTCCCCAAAAATGAAAGAGGAGGGAACATTTCCCAGCTGAATCTGGGGCCAATATTACCCTGATACCAAAACCATAAAACAAAATAATAACAGACCAAATCCAACAACATACCGAAATAGTTATGTACCATGATCAAGTAAGATTTGTCATATGAAAGCAAGGCTGTTTCAACAGTTGATGAAATACTCCATATTATTACGATAAAGGGGCAAAAACATGACCATCTCAATAGATGCAAAAAAAGCATTTGACAAAATCCAAAAAACCCTTCTATGGTAAAAAAAACAAAAACAAAAAACTAGGAAATGGAAGGGAACTTCCTCAACTTTATAAGGGCATCAATAAGAAACCTACACCTGACATTGTAATAAATGGTCAAAGACTGAAATTTTACCTGTAAGATCAGAAACAAGACAGAGATGTCTATTTTTGCCACTTTTGTTCAACATTGTATTGGAGGGTCTAGCCAGGACAGTTAGGCAAGAAAAATAAAGGCATTCAGATTGAAAAGGAAGAATGAAACTATAGCTATTTGTAGGTGACATGATTGTGTATTAATATTTATCATTAAATTGTGAAAACAGACACGAGAGGCCACATTTTTTGTTTTGTTTTGTTTTGAGACAGAGTCTCACTCTGCCGCCCGGGCTAGAGTGAATGCCGGGGCGTCAGCCTAGCTCACAGCAACCTCAAACTCCTGGGCTCAAGCGATCCTTCTGCCTCAGCCTCCCGAGTAGCTGGGACCACAGGCATGCGCCACCATGCCCAGCTAATTTTTTCTATATATTTTTAGTTGGCCAATTAATTTCTTTCTATTTATAGTAGAGACGAGGTCTCACTCTTGCTCAGGCTGGTTTCGAACTCCACCTCGGCCTCCCAGAGTGCTAGGATTACAGGCGTGAGCCACCGCGCCCGGCTTTGTTTTTAAGAGTCCTAATTCTGATTTAGGCCACAAAAATAAAACTAGAGCATGTGGACAAAAATCAAAGAAACAACTAAAAAACAGAAGTGATATCGTATAAATAATAAGAAATGATAGTTTACTTTTTGTTACTTAAAATCAGGTGTTCATACTGCTACCGTTAATTTACTTCTAATATTTTCAGTGGGCAATTTTAGAAAAAGTTTGCATTTTATACTTTTTCTCTACATTTTTTTCTTTTTAAAATTATAATTCTATTTTGAGAAAACTAGGTTATAATATAAAAATATTAACATTTCTCTGTTATAAATCTAAAGAGACTATCATTCTACTCCTAAAATCAAAGTACTTAAATTATATACACATTGGTCTTACCTCCTTGCAAAAAAAAATAAATAAACTGAATCAATTAGCCAGTTTAAGTCACCTAAGAAATTTTAATAGAAAGTACTAGGATTTAATGTATTCCAAATTTCAACTCCAAAGCATTTATATTCATCCATACCAGAAATAACTTTTCTTTATAACTTCATATAAATAGAAGCTTGATCCTAACTCAGCATGTATACACATTAACCCTCACAGAGCTGAAGAAAACTCTAATTTAAAAACATTTTCATTATTGTTTCATAAAACATTAAAAACGTAAATTATGAAACATTGTTTCATAAAAACATTTTCATTATTGTTTCATAAACATTACTTTTCCAAATATACTTTAATAAAGACTTAACCTACATCCAATTCATCAACAAATGCTGCTAAATCTTCTTTCCAAAGATCTGAAGGAGATTTTCTTTTAAGATCATTGACTTCTCGCCCCTATAATAAAAAAGTAGTACAGTTTAAATATTCAATAGTTTTTAACTGTATAAAGGGTAAATAAAAGTACTTTTGGAAAAAGATACAGATAACACTGAAATACTTTCAAATTATTTAACCCACAAAGTTCATACTTTTGCATCTCTTTGTTTAATCAGTTCTTCAACTTTTTCTTTAGTAAGAGACCACAGAGACATATTTAAAATATAATTAAAATCGGGGCCTGAAGGAGTTCCTGAATCGGAGGAACTATCATCATGTAGGTTTTGTGTTTCTTCCTCTTCTGTTGCCTGTAAAAAATAATAAACTTATATTAAAATCCTGTATAATATCAAATTAATGTTGAATGTTATTGAGTTAAAAATTCTACAAATGCTACACTGTTAATGCTACACCTTCAGGGTGGAGGGGTTATTTTAGATTATCTAATAAAAATATATTTTCTATAAAAAGTTAAAAATTTTCTAAAGATGCACAATCTTCAGAAGGAATGGTATATTCTGTCCCTATTTATCCAGGAATCTGATGAAAAATTAATGCTCTCCTCAGGAACTAAGTAACACAATGAGAAGATAACACATCTTAAAATTAATAGAGTGGAACTAATGTTTTATTACTGCATCTTGTCAGATTTTTATATTGGTAAGGGAATGAACAATCTGAAACCCAAAATAAATATCACTTATGAATATTTTACAGTTACAATAAATATGCTAAGGTACATTCACTCACAAAAGATAAATTCTTAATAAAAATTCTATAAAGTAAGACTACTTATGTAATGACTCAGAAAGTTCACTTAAGAATTTAAGAGTTGAGTTAGATTAAGAATTGTCAGGGCTTGGCTGAAATTTTATTCATAAGACTATTTCATACAAACAGCTACAACAAAAAAATCCTCTGTGCTAATATTAAATTTCAAAATACAGTGAATTTAATAAAAGTTATTTTAGGTGACATCATTTTTAAATTTTTAAAAATAACAACAGCCATTAAATAAAATTTCATCTAAGCTGTTTAAGGCACTCAGATAATTAAAAATGACTGAGTTGACCAAGACACTCCATAAAGCAAAAAGTTCACTTTTGGTAACCAAAAAGTAAGAAAAAAGGTAGCTTTATAATCTAATCAAAATTTTAAAGTAAAACAATGTACATATACAAAGTTTACATGTACTTTAGAAATAAAAGGATAAAAATTAAAATTGCAAAACAAGATGCTTCATTACATAAACAAAACTTTAAATTCAATTAAGCAACATTAGCCAAATAAGGAATGCTGTTGTTGAGTTGACAGATGATTAATAAGTGCCTAGATAACTTACGGCAAATTAACAATTCTACAGTTTTTAAAAATTCTTCATAAAATAGTGTGTTGCTAGGGAGTATTCATGTTGTTAGACTACTATAAAATATTCTTAGGGTGTCATAAAATCCTATTTAAACCCACATTTTAGAAGTCTACTTGATCTAGGTTTTGATGACACCCAAAGTATTATTAATGAGTGCTCTATGAAGATGTGTATCTATTGTTGTTTACAAAAATATGACTAAGGACACTATCAGAAATGAAGAAAAATAAACTTTTCAAGTTCTAATGACAGAATTCCATTTCTCATAATTAGCTGCTTTATAATTTTAACCCTCTTCTCCAACTCTGAATGATAGGACACTCTTGTAAGAGTAACTCCTTTTGTTACCTGAACCACCCCCCAAAAGTGTACACATGGCCAAGATGCTGAGAAAAATGGTGACAATGAAATCACTGAAACCAAGCTTGGCTTAACCCATGTATTCTACTTCCATCAGAAGGGCATTCTCAAACCGTAGACTCCTTTGTCTTCTAAAGCTAAGCATTAAATTCATTAGCTTACTAATTAATTTTTTTAAAAGATACAGTTTAAATCAACAGTGACACAGAAGGGCAAGTATTATATAAGCTATAATTTGGGGTTTAACAATACAATAAAACACATTGATATGAAAACAAAGTGCTTCAAATCATCCTAATTCTAAATGTTCCCCAACTTGTACCATCCCATTTTCTTCAAATGATGAATATACCTATGAACTTAATATGTTATTGCTATTCTATAAAATTTATTCTAATTTTACTCACTTTAATATATAGCTTTTATTGACTTCAAAATTGAAAAAGCTCAGATAATATAAACAAAAGCAACACTTAAATGTAGTATGATGACAAATATGAAAACATTATGGTTGAGAACTCTTAAGTGTAGAAAAGTTTAAAATTTCAGTTCAAGTTATGTCATATAATCATAACTATTTTTAAAAGATGTTAATATTATCAATACCATACAGACACAAATCATCTAATTAAATATCAAAAAAATTAATCATTTCAAATTTTCTTTGTTTTCTACATTTCTGTTCTCAATCACAATGTTGTATTGCCTTTTTAAATTCTTTTAATTATAAATATCAAAAGCTAATTAATTGAGGGGAATCTCAGGGTTTAAATATCCCACTAATTAGTATTACTATTTTATGATCTAAAATGGACAACTTATTTAATAAAACATCAGACTTAAAATCTGAAGCTCCAGAGTTTAAATCTCTGGTCAAAAATCTAAGCAGGGGGCAGAGCACATACTTGGTGCTTGATAAATACCGTACTATAATAATGAACATTTTGTCTCTAGTCTTCCCAGCATTAACTGAAACCAAATTGAGTGATGACTGAATGCCATATTGTGACCACAGACTGAACAGTGTGAAAAGATTTTGAGTGCTACCAGTCTGGTTCCCAGATAGTATACATACACCTACAAAAACCATCACCACAAATGATACCCTTTTAATGGCAGGCTCAGAGAAAAAGGCCAAGGAGACTGAGCTACCTTTTCACACCTGGAGTCATTTCTCCAGGCTCTGGTTGAGTCACAATGGCAAAGTGCTTTGCGGTGGGTATGCAGTGCAAATTCCTGTACTCTATCTGTTCTGTGGATAAACAGAAGACTTCAGTCTCCAAACAGCCAACTCAACACCTTCAGCAGTACTAAATTTAAAAGGGGGAATTTCTTTTTGTTTTGGAAGTTGCTTTTAAAAGCTTCTCTGAATGTCTTTTTCTGCAAATGATTACCTTTTCTTGTGCTTCTTTCCAGGCTTTCACTGGGTCAGATTCATAACCTCTCTGGACTAACATTTGAATCAAATCTTTCTTTGACCTATTCTCTATGTGAGGGAAAAATAAAGTTAGGATCAAGAAAAGAGATTCAATTTGTATTTGTTTATATTCTACTGATAAAAATGTGTTCTATTAATAAAGATTTTTTTCCATTTTAACTAATGTTCAAATTTTTTAAAGTTGCATCTTACCTATAGTAATTTTCCCTTGTATCTTCTCTAAAATGAAACGGGCTTGATTATTAAGCTTTGTAGATTCTGCTCCCAACATGCCTACAAGCCACTCCTTACGTAAACCGTAATAACTTAATCGTAAATCAAAGAATTCTTTCAGAATGTCTTGCACAGTTTCATACTTCTTCAGACATCCCATATGATCAAAGAGTACCTAGGCAAAATGCATAGTTTTTGTAGATTACATACATCTGTACTGGTTTTTTAATGTATATGACACCTACAGTATTTAAAATAACCGCAATACACTGATATGTATACAGACTACCCATAAAAGCCATTAAACAGAACCAAAACTATTGAGCACTTTCCTGTAAATATCCCTTTGCTGATTGCAAGAAACCAGTAAGTTCAATTCTCAAAACCATGAAAATATTTAAAACAGGAATAATTTTGAGAGGTAACACCAGGTCTTTTAAAAAAGAGTTCTTATATAAAGTAGCTATAATACCACCTAATAAAATGATTTTTAGGTTTCATAAGAATATGTACAATATAAACATATTCTATCTCTAAGTTTAAAAATATTAAAGTTCTCCCTCCTCCATATATTCAGTGGATGTGCATTTGCTCCCCTTTATTTTATAATTACTTGTGTTATGATTCCAGTCACTCAAATTCCCTCTCTATCCTTTTCCTCTTTCTTACATCAGCCTTTCTTAACAGATCATGGCACTTTTTCCTCAACCACTGTGCTACTGCTGGATGTTTTTCTTTTACTCTTTTTTAAATCTAAAAGTTAATTTGAAATGAAACCTGGGTAATCATACACATTAACTTTCTACCTTTCTCCCCAATTATATATGTAAGAATAAATATATAAGTTTAACAAAGCAGATTAGAGTTATGAGGAGATAAGTACTCTATAGTTAAAATGCTAATGGAGATGGGCATAAGGCACATGAAAAACCTTGCAACAATCACTCTTACAACTTCTAGTCAGTGTGTGTGAAGGTGTTATATCCTATGTGTTCAAACCCAGATGCATAAACACAGAGTCGAGAGTAAGGGTAGTGGATAATAGTAGAGGAAAGGAATGTGCCCCTAGATTTTTCAGCAAATACACAGAGGAAAAAATTCATTCAGGCTTACTATAGCTACTCCCATCACGAAACCAATTACCAGAATCTAACTTATACATGCAAGAAAGATTAAATTAAAAGCAAATCTAATAAATTACCATGGAATTACAAGTAAGAGTAGTTTGAAGTTTAAAAACTTTATGCAATCCAGCAGCTTCTGCTTGTGCTAGTTTCTCTTCAGTCATTTTCACCACAAATTTCACAGTTGTATCAGTATGATATTCTTTATAATCAGAAATTAATGCTGGTGTTTTGTCTGTTCCATTTAGCATAGGTTCTAAAACCTGTTCTTTGTATACCTATAAAAGATTTTAAAATAAGTAATTCTTTTCATGATACACTCTCATGCTCTCATGCTACAAGTCATACAATCTTTTAAAATTTCTCAACTCCCATGGGAGGAAAAAAGGAAACCTCAACCTCTATTGTCTCCTGCCAATCACTATAGAAGACAACATATGGGGATCTCAGCAGTGAGAAAATACATACAAGGTAATGGTTCTGATCTGCTCATACTCCAAAGGGCAAGATAAAGGTTGAGAGTATGAAGAAAATGACATCAACTAGAACAGACAAGGAAAGACATGCATGCTTTTAGATCTGTAACAACTGATACTGACATGAATTTGTTGACCATATTTATAAAGATTCAAAACATTATTTCTTACTTTACTTTCATTTTAAGGTAAATACAAAGATAATATAGTCTCTAAAAAAGCACTCACCTAAGTCATACCACATTGTTAAGTTTAAAAAACTTTTTAATTACTATTTGAATATTCAAAGCAAAAATTCAAATGAATAAAAACTATATTTGGGAAT
Organism: Lepilemur ruficaudatus; assembly: GCA_963574885.1. NCBI lineage: Eukaryota > Metazoa > Chordata > Mammalia > Primates > Lepilemuridae > Lepilemur > Lepilemur ruficaudatus. Next base: position 47,923 of record CAUYRT010105461.1, on the reverse strand, counting down.
TTTTAAACACTATTCAAACTTAGGACAAACAATGATGTAATCATTCTTACCAGAAAGAATTGTTTAACGCAATGCCCTTCTCACAGACAGCTTATATATGTATACTAACCTGTGTCCAAGTTCTAACTGGAAGCTCTGTAATTTCTACTGTGTTTCTATCCACTACAAATATTTCACCACTGACTGCATACTGGTTTTGACCAAGTTCTTGGATTGTTCCTTTAAAGTTTTTGTAGTTTGGAAGCTGCAGAGAAAAACAGAAATAACTTAAAGTCCTGACTTCTATCTTGAGTGCCCGTACCACATTTGAATGCCCTTTAGTCTATACTGACACTGACAGAGTCATGAGGATGACGAACTGAATTCCTCATCCTCAATTGTTCTTTTACAAATGATCAATCTCGAATTTATAACTGTTGTTAATATAATCTGAACATTCCCCAATCTCAAAATCTTAGCATTATTTTTCCTAGTCTTGCTAAAATAGTACTTTTTTTACAGCCTATTGCCTCTATACCTTCTTCTTCCCTAAATTAATATGCCTTTTTAATTCAAATTCCTTTGGCCTTATGTTGAAAGCCTTCCACAATCTGGACCCAATCTAATTTTCTACTTTTTCTCCAATGACTTGTCTTACAGAACCACTATTCTTCTCCCACATTGTGTTTGAATATTTCAAATATTCTCACTTTTATGCTCTCTATCCATCAGGGTTGACACATATTTAGCTCCCCCATCCCATTCATCTACATAAATCTTACTGATCCTTCCCAACTGAACTACAAAGGATCTCTCCCTCTTCCAAAATTTTCATTTGTTATCATCACTAATTAGGCACATAGCATAAGATATTCCTTCAAGTATACTGAGCAACTATTAACATTTTTATCACTATAAACTTCAAGTCCTGATGTCCTGTCTCAACAACAGATTAACTTTTTGAAGACAAAAACCATAACTCTTTATCTTGCCACACAGCACAGCGCCATACATATAGTAGGCATACAAAAAGCATGCATTGATCAAATACACTAGCTTAAAACTCTAAAATGTATCCAAAAATCCCAAAATATACAAAACAGTTTAAATAAAATACCATAATCATAAAAAGAAGTTCAATGTTTACATTAGAAATATTTTAAAGTACTTTAAGGTATTTAAGGGGAAAAGTAGAATATAAATCATGTTCATAATAACCTAATTTTTATTTTAAAATATAAATATGGAATAAGACTTTGAAAAAATACATCAAAATATTAAGTTTGTTTCTTATGGCAAGTTTATAGAACTTTTTTCCTCTTTGCTTACCTATATTTTCTACAATGAGCATTACCAGTTTTGAAATAAAAATATACATTTGTTTTAGTATATCATGACAAAGAAAATTTCCAAATAATTTTCCATCATGGGTGGGGGAGGATCATTTTCTTGAGAGATTTTTCTTAGAGGATGTTTAGGGGAAGAAATGAGCACAGTGAATGATATAAGAAAGGACAAGATAAAAAATATGAGGATACATTAAAATATACAATGCAATGTGTTTGTTTTATATCAGTACACTATAGAATATAATGTGCTTTTAAGCATCCTTATAATTCTAATAACACTTGGTAGTTTGAGAATAACCAAAGTAACATATAATTTTATCATAGAAACATTATACTCTCTATGATTTAGAGATTTGACAGCCTGAAATATAAGGTGTTTTTAAATTTCAATAAATAGTTTCTCCCCATAAAACTTAATCTCCAGACTCACTGTAAAGTCTTTACATCTTTTACTATAAGCCCGTATCAAGTTACACTCTAATTAGGCTTTTATTGCCCACAATATGTTCTAAAATAAAAATGTTTCATTACTTTTCTAAAATGACTAGACTTTGTACATTTGTTAAATAAACATAAGCAATAGGTTCTAAATAATTACCATGGGATGAGGATCCAAGCCATCTAGCATTCGTCTGACATTGTTCACAATTTCCCTAGCATCATAGTTGGGTAGTTTACAAGCCCATCCAGTACCAATGCCCTCAGCACCATTTATTAAAACCATGGGAATTATGGGAATATACCACTCAGGCTCTACACGCTGATTATCATCATAAAGGAACTTAAGCAAGTTATCATCCACAGCAGGAAAAAGCAGTCTTGCTAAAGAGCTAATGAAAGGAAAAAAAAAAGAAATGGAAAAATGTCATGGCTTTAGGAAATAAAACTTTATATGTTATTAAAGACCTAACATTTCAAAAAAAATCTTTTAAAAAAAGAATGCATTTTTAATAATTTTAACTACATGTGCTTAGCAATAAAATTTACCTAACCTTCCTACCAAATGCACAGTTCTCTCAGGCACAAGGCCAGAATAAAATAGCCCTATTTTACTTATGTATATACTTACCTAAGTTCTTTAATATTGATAAATAAATTTTTAAGAATTTCCTATTACTCTGAATAAAGCATATAACCCATCTTCCACCTAAAGAGTAAAGCTGAGTCAGAAAAAAAATCTATATATTCATTAGGACTGATGAATTAAGGCTAATTCATCAATAATTTATTAAAATTAAGGTCAACAGACTTCATTGTATTTGTGATCAAATAATCTGACACATTCATCCTCTAAACAGAATAATCAATCACCTCTCTCCACAGCTATAATTCTATTAAACATTTAGTTGGTTTCAATAAATTTCAAATCAAACTTTATACCATTATATCAGCAAATGTTTACCTTAACATTGTGAAAATATAACGAGGGCTTGCAGCATCTTTGCCACCATGAAGCCGAGTTCCAAACTGACCAATAGGCTGAAGCAAGTTAATGTTGTTACTTCCTACAAAGTTCTGAGCCAAATTCACAATAGTCATCATCAATGCTTGCTAGAATAGGATAAGACAGAATATAACATTAATATTCTAAATTTTCTGTAACTATTCCCCAATTTGTATTAAAATCCAAATTCTCAATTCTTTCACACTTCCAAAGACATTATAAAAGGAAAAATACTTTATTATCCGTAATTATCATTCTTCAAACCAATAATTACAGTTCTCCATTGGTTCCAATCTTAATGCTTACTTCTCCATGATGATAAGCAGACATTTCAGCAACAGATCCAGCCAACTGGGCAACTTTTACTTCACGTTTATCATTCCTCTTGAAACAGGTAAATAAAACTTTTCGTTGCCCAGGTTTAAAGCCTATCATTAAGAAAAGCAACCAAATATTACTTCAAGATGTAGTTGTAACAATTCTTTTAGTGGCAATAATGTTCTATATATTCCAGAGAAAAAGGCAAAGACATAGTTTGCTTTTGAAGAATAACTGGATAAAATTGTCATTTGCAATTCTGTAACAAAGTCAGTACACACTAACACATTTTTATGCCATCTCCATCTATTCCAAAAGTGAACTACCAATTGAGAAATAACCTTCTGGTCTTAAAGAATTGCCCAGTGGCACCAAATTCCATTCATGGGAGTTTCCAAACACTTGTACAACAAATTGCTGCTTGTAACTAGAGTACTAGCAAACCATCAATGAGCCTGAAAAATATTACAGGTGTTCTAAATCAGGAAAATGCTTGTTTACAAAAAAGAGGTTTATTGTGGTAGTTAAGAATGCAGAGGCTTTAGAATCCTCATCAATCTGGATACTCTTCTTAACTTGACCATTTGCCATGTGACTGAGCAAATTACTAAACCAGTAAGCCTGTGTCCTCATCAGCATAATAGAAATAATTACCTTCCTAATACAGTTATCATAAGAATTACATGAGACGATGCGAACAAATTGTTCTGCTTCCTTATCATTCTTCTCACTCTAGGCCAATGAGCATAGTAATAATCTTTTCAATATATGCTAACTATCATTCTCATCATTATGGGCCCAGAAGATGGTAGAAACTAGAGGATAAAATATGGTCATTTCCTTGAGAATTTTATAATCTAATTGAGGAAACAAAATTAACATAGGTAACATAAGAGGCACACAATAATTGGCATAGATGTTTTGGCATCTGAGACCAATTCACATGGGAACTATTAGAGAAGACTTCACAGAAGGCATGCAACTTAAGGCTAGAACTTGATGGATGTGTAGAACTATCTGCTATTAGTTAAAAAAAAAAATGGAGGACCACAAAGACCAACAAACTTGCTAAAAGTTATAAAATGAGAGGAAAAAGGTTCTAGATAGAAGACCAAAATCTGCTTTAACTAATGGGAAACAGTTTCTAAATTTCTTTTGTCAAGTTAAGTAAGTTAAAGCATTAGGTTTTGGGTAATGGAGTATAAAGGTGTTTTTTAAATTTAGTCTCTAATAAATATTTCAGAAATTATCAAGTCCCATTTTACATTTTAATTTAGAAATTCTATAGTTAACATGAGCAACAGCTTTAAAGATTAGTCTTAATTTTCCTGAAAAACTTAAAATGAGTTTAAAAGTTCCAAACTAAGAAATAGTAAAGATTTAAGCCCTACCAAAACATACCTCAAAAGCAACATCAAAAAGGTTTTAAATTTCTCTGAATTAGTTCTTACATGTTTTATAAGATTTCAAGACTTTAAAAAGGTATCATAAGGATGGCTTAAAGCACATGAAACTAAACTATACTCAACATACATAAATAAGAAAGAATTTTAAACAATTGTTACTTACCATCAACAAGAGATGGTATAGATCTTTCATTATCTGAGTTTGAGAAGAGAATCAATTCCTTGTTGATGAAATCATTATAAGTCAAATGCTTTGTTGCTGTACCATATAAAAATTGCTAAGAGAAAAGTTTATATCAATATTGTTATTATTACTGCATGAATTTTAATCTCTCTCTCTTCCTTCCCCCAGATCACCACTCTTTATTTATGACTAACCTCTGGCAAGCCATGTAACCTACGCTGTCTCCGATCTTCCATGAAATTTGTTAACCATTCTTTTCTGTCATCAATCTTCTTCTTACTGAATGCCTGAAAGATTCCAGATAATGATTTTGCACATTAAAAATAAAATTTCATTAGAAAATTAAAATGTATGACAAATAATTATTAATTTCTGAGAAATTAAGGTTTCTGCCCAATGTTTTTATCAAAAATACATTTGAACTAAGGCCTTTCAATTAAAGAAGTAGGAGAGCATGGTATAATCTGGGTAGGGGGAAATTAAAATTAACTAGTTTGGGCATTAGAACTTCAAAAGAGACTTATCATAGGAAAGCAGGACTGGGAGACAGGTAGGGAGATGGCTAACAAAAGCTTTTTAAAACTTAACTTAATTACCAAGGTAATGGCAGCATCATCTTCAGGACCAGCATATCTAAACAAGATGCGATGCCTTTCCATATCAGCAAAATATTCCTTTGCTTCTTTAGCTGTACTGGTACCCAAACCTGTAAAATTTTAAAAATAAAAGTGAGTCATGAATTTCAATGGCTGTTTAAAACTATCAAGTGAAAAGGTAGTGGGGAAGTTATAATAATATGATGGATCAAGCTGGTAAAATCCATACTAACTGATCAATCTTAATAGACAAAAAAAGACAATCAGATATTATATACCTCTGGACATGTAAGTACACAATGCAACCTATGAAATGATTTTGCCAAACAAATCTAATCCAAATCTGATCACACCTCCAAGTTAACAGAAAATAAGGGGAAAGAACAAAGTGCTATATATTGAATGAAATTACAGAGATACAATCAGCTAAATCCAGAATGTGGAAAATTACACAGAACACAACTCTTTAAACACAAATAAATTGCAAGGAAAAAGTATGAAAAGAGAAATGATATATTAAGAGATTTAAGAGCCTTCTCAACCAAATGCAATATATAGACCTTGTTTGGAACCTGACTTTAAAAAAAAAACAAACAAAAAAAAACCCAAAAAACAAAAACATAAAAGCTCTATAAACATTTTTAATATAATCAATGGAATTTTAACACTGGCTAAGTATTTAAGGATATTAAAAATGGTATGATAATGGTATTATGGACTATTTTTTAAAATTCTTTTAGAGACATATTAAAGTGTTGATGAAATACTATAATGTCTGGAAATATTAATATTTTAACCTAATGGGGTGGTAATAAGAGAAGTTTAGATAAAACAAGACTGGCCATTGAAATGGTGATTCCATTCAATGGAATCCATTATGATACTCTACTTTTGTAAAATTTTCTATAACAATTTTTTAAAAATCAGCAATAGCTGTCTTCAAAGTCTAAAAGAGATGAACTTTCAAAATACTTTTTAGATTGCTCTCAAAAAAATAAACTTATATCAGTAGTTACTTCACAAAATTTAAGTATTTTAAAATACAAACCTTTGTAGTATTTTATTTTCCAGGCTTTCTGGTTTTCTATATGTTTTTTCCACTCATCAAATTCAGGAATACTGTAGAAGGAAAGTTCCTGCTTGTTTTTGCTCGCCTTAAATTAATTAAAAAAAATAAGTTTTTCTGCTATCCTTTAAGACAAAAGTATAAAGATATATTAATGCAAATAGTACCTTTACAATAGGAGTAATGAACTCTTCCAGAAAACCATGCTTCAAAAGTGATGGCCAATTGTGATGGATGAAATTAATAAGCAGGCCTTTTATGTGAGAACCATCTTGATCCTAAATAAATGTTAAAGTAAAAAGTCCTATAATTTTACAAAATATAATTGTTTATACAACCAGATTTTAAAATGTATGAATGCAGCAGAGGCAAAATTTCATTCAAATTTTAGAATTGCATTTTATAAAACAGATATTATTTAGATGAGCATAGTATTTTTTTCCTAAAATAAAGAATATGACTATTGATAGACTGACTCTTCCTGTCAACACAAAATATATTATCATTACATCTCTTTTATAGTTTCCTAGATTTCACTAAAAGAATGATTTAAGGATGGAAAAAATACAAAAAATATGGTTATAATGCCATCCCTGGGCAATGGAAGGGGAAACCCAGAGTAAGGGTATTCACAACTCTTAACATAAAAATTGCAAATTTTCTGCGTAAAACTGTGTAGCTTTTTTCAGTTGAATATTTTCTCCACAAATACTTTTACTCAGAGTATAAATGACATAAACAGTTGGCTGCATATAAAACTCTCCCTTTTAAATTTTCTAGTTGTTTCTTGATTACTTGATTTTACTATCCAAGTCCTCCTAGTTTTTGTACATCCCAAATCATGCCATTATATGCCAGTATTAACCATTATCCTATTAATTACTCTTTCTTCCTTATTAATTCCATCATTTCATCCCTACTTGTACATAGGCTTCATCGCCATACTACTATACTGTGTTCTATTCTTCTCATATTACATTTTAAAATACTTCTAAATAACTAAACATTGTAACCTCAAAAATTAGATAATGCAAAATGTGGTTCATACAAGCATTTTCATTAAGCAATGTGTTTTCCCCCTTGATGTAGTCACTTTCACATATAATGTCTTGGAGAAAGTCTCATAAAACAAATATTAAAAGGATAATCTAAAGATGTAAATTTTAAATATGTTAACTTTCAAACCAACCTGATCAGTCATAATCATAATCTTTCCATAACGTAAGGTTTTCAAAGATTCTGCATCATCATAACTCTTCTTGTATTGTAGACCAACTATTTTAATAATATTGTTAATTTCTGCATTTTCCATGATCTATGCAAAAAGGAAAAGGAATGAAAGTATTTTAAAGCGTTGAAATACACAAAAAGTGAGTCCGAATTTACATTTTAAAATTTTAGTAAAATATTAGAAATGTCAGATACATGTGTGGAGATATATTTATATACTTATACCTGTTTATGAGAAGCTTCCCGTACATTAAGAATTTTACCCCTGAGTGGAAAAACTCCATATCTGTCCCGCCCAATCACACCTAATCCAGACACAGCCAGTGATTTGGCAGAGTCTCCCTCTGTTAATATCAGTGTACACTCCAGGGAATGTTTGCCACCTGAAAGAAATTAAAAATGACATATACTCAAAATGCATCATAATTTTACCGATGAGAAAAAGTTAGAAAATTAATGATCACAATACTGACAGTGAAAGACTACAAGAGTCATCTTACACTCAATATAGTTTAAACATTAAGTATATTTTGTTGAATTTCTAGCCCCCCAAAATTAGTAATATGTAGTACATGTGATTTCAAGGAAATAAAATTGTACTCTGCACAGAAAATTATATTTCTAACTATATGTGGAAAAGAAAAAAATTCTAAAATTGGATAAGTTAAAAGACAAATTTAAATCAAAATCTATTTCAAAAATATCTGAATCTTACCAGCATCATTAGCATCATCCAGTTTGGGAATACCTTTGATTTTACTGTATTTTACTGAGGAACACTTCTTGTTCAGCTGAGTCTGAGCCTTAAATTTCACCCAGTTCAGGATACTTTCTACAATGCCACAATTAGAGGCCTAAAAATCAAAGCACAATGGTATACAAACAAGGCAGAGGTTCACACATTTAGTTAAAATTTATAGGGCTTAATGCACTACCTGGAATCTGCAGTGTTAAGGTAATTTAGGACAAAATAATAATGGTGATAATGATGATATGTGCTAATAAATTTTACTCAACAACAGTGAAACTAAGGCAGCTATATACAACGACCTATTGTATTAAATATATAAACACATGAAAAAAGGATGACTTTACTACATATGAGAAAAATTCTATCATATAAACTCCATGAGGAATATATGTTGTTCTTGTAACAAATTAATTTTGTCAAAACATAGTAAAAGCTGATCTATAAATGAATTTTCTAGTTGGCAAATTCTAGACATAGACCTTTCTGATATCCTTCAATACAAGATATGAGTCTTGAATTCACTATGACAAATAAAAAATAACAACATGAAGGGAACATTAGGATAAATTTGGTAACTTATGAATATGCCTTATTCTCTAAATAGCTTGGTAATGAGGATTTCAACATTACATATACTACATATTGTTTGTACCCTGCCATGAATCTACATGTGACAAGTGTTAACCCAAAGAGAAAAAGAAAAAGAAGTTAAGCATATTCAATTGCAAGTCCTAAAAGTTATTTTTTAACATCCTGGGTGATTTGATTTTAGGTGTATGCAATAGTTTTCTGGAATGTTTAAGATATATAAAGAAAAGAGGTGGGTTGTGTTGCCAAATATAAATTTACTCCATCTAAATGAAAAAGTATAAAATCTAAAATCAAATCACTTAACAATAAGAACTGTTACAAGGACAGAAATTTGGGAAGCATTAGAATAGGGTAATTTGTGCTCAGAATTCATTATGATTAAATCCAAAAGTACTGTTTTTATAGGCCTTAGACTACAACCTAAAAATGAACTTTTTTTTTTCTGATAGCCTACCTTTGAAACTACAATATTGGAATCTGACAAATATGTTATCTCTATGGCAATCACACATTATTCTCCCACCAAACTAAACTTCCAAAGAGGAGGAGCTGTGATGATTCATTTTTACATTCTCACCGTCAAACGTGTTTAAAGGCACATTACAGTACTTCATAAATATTTACTGGTGGTTCTGCTAAACAAGAGAACTGAAGCAAATCTTCACTACTGCATACATTACAAGAAGCCACTAGCAGCCTCAAGGCTCTGTTACAAATCTAAGATTTATATTTGTATTCTCACCTTATTTTAGAAAAGTTAATATAGCCTAAAAAGTTGTGTGCAAAGTAAAATGAAATTTAAAAATATGTAGAAAATATTTAGCTTAGGTATATATTACCACAAAAAATATGTAAAGTAAAAATCAGTCAATGATGTTGAAATGAGAATAGAAAAGATTAAAGTCTTATAAGGACCTGTACATTTGTTACAGGGAAATCTCAGCTTTACAATGGTGAATGTAAAGCTAAAAACACAATTAGTTACATAATTCCCTACTTAAATGCTTGGCAAAACAATCAATTGTTCTATGAAACAATAAAATCTATCTTTTGAAGTTATCAGAATTAAGCATATTAGTTTACAGTGTAAGCATGCTTATACCCAAAGTTAATATGAGGAACTAATCACAAATATAATAAACATATCAAGAAAACTACTTAATCAACTCTTAATAACACTGAAAAATAATACAAGTTTTACTCACTGCTTTAAAAAATTTTTCTGACAGTTGACATTTGGACCCAAAACTTTTGGGCTGCAGAGTCATGTTTTCCTTGGTCTGAGAATCAAATGTTGGATTTTCAATAAGGCAATTAATAAAAACCCATATGTGGTTTTTTACCTGTTGAAAACATATCAAAAAAGAAGTCAACATCAGAACTGATATTATTTAGCAATTCACCATAACATATAAAACATCACTTACTTGAAATGGTTTCACTGATACACCAGCTTTGTTCTTTTTCTTAACTACTTCAATCAATTTACCGACAACTTGATCTACTACATAATCCACGTGCCGTCCACCCTAAAGAGGGAAAAAAAAGGTATGGAATCCAAAATCTTCTATAGTTAGGGTAGCAAAATAATTTGACATCAGTCTTATAAATCCTATTTTCTAAAGAAGTAATATGAGAGTTGAGAGTCAGGATTTTAAAAATAAGAACTTTTTGGCCACAGGGCCATTAAATAAGCTTCTGTGGTTTTTTTCTCAGCCTACTCTGACACTAATTCCAGGATGTTTTCCATATCAACAACCAAGTCTCTGATTCACCAGACACCAGTTGGACAGTCAACAATGTAATTTAATTCTGATACTAACTACCTGGAGTTAGCATAGACTCCACAGGTTAAGGGCTCAGTCCACAAGACTGCCCCCCACTTTAGATGCCAGTCACAAGTCCTGGGCCTCCTGTACTTTTGACCAACCAGCCATAAATTAAGGGTTCCTACGACCAACTTATCAGGTTTGATAATTTGCTAAAATGGATCACGGAACTCAAGTATACACTTTACTTTCATTTACCAGTTTATTATAAAGCATACAAGTCAGTATGCATAGGGTAAGGTATGAGGTGACAGGTGCACAGAGCTTCCATGCCCTTTCCAGATAGGCCACCCTCTCTATACTTCAATGTATTCACCAACCTGGGAGTTCTCTGAGCTCCATTGTTTAGAGGTTTTTATGGAGCTTTCATCACATAGTCATGATTGATTTTTAACTCAATTTCCAACCCCTCACTCCTCCCCAGAGATTGAGGGGAGGGGAGGTAAAGCTGAAAGTTCCAGGCTTCTAATCAAGGGTTGGTATTTCTGGCAACCAGCTCCCCCATCCTTAAGCCATCTAAGGGACCGCCAAGAGTTGTCATATTAGAACAAAAGATGCTCCTATTATGCCCAGGAAACTCCAAGGAAGTTAGGAGCTTTGTGTCAGAAACCAAGGACAAAGATCAAATATTAGAACAAAAAAACACTCCTATGAGGAAATCACAAGTGTTTCAGGGAGCTCTGTGTCAGGAACAGGGCACAAAGACCAAATACATATTTCTTATTATGCCACATACCTCCATTCCATACAGCCAACTCAATTATTTATATAAAGGAAAAACGACAGAATACAAGACAACATGAAAGTTCAGAACGCAAACTGGTATGGATGGTGGTAATAAGAGTCACATGATTTGAGCCTAGAGATTGCAGCAATCACTGCCAGTTGCCCATCCAATATCCACTCTCCCCTTACTTCATTAACAAACACAAATTATCCTTAACTGGGAACATGCCCTGTTAAAATGACTTGCCAACCTAGACTCCCTTGTAGTTTGGGATAGCCATTTGACCCTGCTCTAGCCCATGAAATGTTAGCAGAGACCTACTGGGCAGGGGGCTTCTAGGAAACTATTGTATTCCTGACAAAAAGAGATTTAGCTGGCATATGCACCCGCCAGACCTATTCTGTCTCTCTAAAACTTGGAAATGAAGCATGGGGTGTAGTAGGCATCTTCATGAAAGCCACATGCTAGAAGTGGCAGAAAAGAAAGCTAGGAAGAGCAGAGATTTCTGATGGCATTGTGGAGCCTAAGGCACCAGACTAAGACTACCTACCCTCAGTCCCTAGTTGTAAGGGGAAAAAGTAAAACCATTACATGCTTATGCCACTGTATATTGGGCTTCAATTACACAAGAAAATGTAATCAAACTGACTCAGAACTTTTGTTGACTAGAGAGAGTGATGCTCGATTATTAAAAATACTGAACATTAAACATCAAAAGAAGGTAAAACTTGAACAAGAGTGACACATCACAGCTTTAAACTATTCCAGGATATTGCATGCTTATATTGTCCAACATTTTATTATGATCAATAAATAAACGCTTTTAAATAAGAATTCTGTTTGATTTTGAAATCCAAAAGCCTACAGAAGAAGGTGCAAACTTCTTAGAATGGCAGATAATATGTTCCACAATCTGACCCCAAAACTAATTCATCTCCTATTATTATCTTCTACATACAAATTCAAGACACAGAATAAGGAATTTGTTATTCTAAATTCCATAAAACATAAATATGTTCAACTATAAACACGAATAATATAAACTTATTTCTCAATTGATATTTAAATAAATTATAATAGGGCTATTTCACAGACAATAAGGTTTCATTTTCATAAGTCAATTTTGATTTAACAAAAACAGATTTGGGGTTTTTTGGGGGGGGTTGTTGTTTGTTAATTTTGTAGTTTCTGATGAAGCACTGTTCTACCAATAACTTGGAAACAATGAATTTGCATACTTACTTTTGTAGTTGCAATACTATTTACAAAGCTGATTTGCTGGAATCCTTTTTCACTCAGTGTGAGACAAACATCCCATCTTTCATTTGCAAGTTCATGAATAACTTTCAGTGCCACCCCAGTTTCATCCAATTTGTCTTTCACATAAAGATCTACATAACTTCGAAATCCATTTACCTGTCAACATACAAAGATAATAAACAATTACTCTTATAATGATAGCTCAAAGAGGTGAATGACATTAAGTACTTCTTATACTTTCATTTATAATAGCTCTTAATACATAGATCCAAATCTTAATGGCATTTCCCTAATCTACTCCGTAACCCCTGCCCTTTAAAAAGAAATTAATTTCTATGTGTACTTGACAAAGAGAAGATATGGACAGGTAAATTGTTATAAAATCTTTCAAAAATTTAAGTTTTTAAAATGACAAAGTAGACTTCCAGTTTGAGTTCAGACATGTAGTGAGGTGGGGAAAAAAAGCTTCTATCCTTAAAAGAAAACAGTTGGTCAGACAACAAATTAACGACTTTTCATAAATCCATCAAAGAATGGAGATCACAGGCTAGCTGGCCATCCTGAATTCTGGAGAGATATAAGTATGTGTAGGAAACCACAGAACCTAAACTTTTGCTTACTGGGAGTTGTTTAATAAGCTAGTAGGAACATTAAACTAAAAATTTTGACTAATCACTACAGGAACAAAGTAGACAAGTATGAATATATATAGGGGTCATAGTTATAAGGGGCTCATATTCTTTTGCAAGGTTTTTCCTCCAAAAACCCACCAGATTCTCACAGGAAAGATCAGAGAGAAATGAGAAAAAACTCTTCCCATAGTGCTGGCCTGGAGAGGGAAACAGCAGTCATTGGGAAATCTACCTAGACCCACCTCCCTTAAAAAACACAGAAGACATGAAGAATGCCTTTGACAGCTCATGAGTAGACTTGACACGGTAAAGAGAAAAAAAAAAATCAGTGAACTTGAAGATAGGGCATTAGAAATTAAACCAACTGAAACAAAAAGAGAAAACAGTAAATAAAACAGACAAAGCATTCATGAGCTTGAGACAATACCAAAAAAAACCACATATACATAATGGTAATACCACTTAAAGGAACACAGCAGAAAAAATATTTGAAGAAATAATGGCCAGAAATTTTCAAAATTAGTGACAGACCTAAACAACCAATGCAAGAAGCTCAAAGAACATCAAGCAAAATAAATTAAAAAAAACCAAAAAACAAAAAAAACCACCACACACATAAGCATATCACATTCAAAAAACCAAAGACCAAGAAAATCTTCAAGGCAGCCAGAGGAAAAAGAAACACCTTACCAACAGGGGAACAAGGGTAAGAACACAGCAGACTTCTCATAAACCATGTAAGCAAGAAGACAATGAAGTGACATCTTTAAAGTGTTGAAAGAAAAACATTGTCAATCCAAAATTCTAATTCTAGTGAAAATATCCTTTGAAAACGAAGAAAAAATAAAGACTTTCTTAGACAAAAACAGGGAATTCATTACTAGCAATGCTCTATAAGAAAAGCCAAAGGAAGCCTTTAAGCAGAAAGAATATGATTAAAATCAGAAACTTAGATCTAGTCCAAAAAATGAAGAGCACTGGAAATGGAATAAAAATATGTAAAACATAATCTTTCGTTGCATTTTTAATTGCTCTAAAAAAATAACTCCTTAAAGCAGTAACAATGTCACTAATTTTGAGATTTTTTTCCTGCCACTATTTTTTCAAATATTTCTTCTGCCTCTTGCTCTCTTCTCCTTCTAGTGTTTGGAACATATGTAAAAGTGAAATATGTATGAGGACAGTGACACAAAGAATGGGAGGGAGGACCTGGGATTATACTGTCATAAAGTCCTTTCACTACATGTAATTTGAAGGTAGGTTCAAACTATTTACAAAATATATTTATTGTAAACCTTAGGGCAACCACTAAAAAAAAATTTAAAGAAGTATAAATAATAAGTACACAGAAGAAATTAAATAAAATCATTAAAACATTCTCAATTAAAACCAGAGAAAGCAGACTAAGAGGAAACAAGAAACAAAGAACAAATATAATGCATAGAAATCAGCTAGAAAAATGGTAGATTTTAACATATCAATAATCACTTTAAATGTGAATCAGACAAATCAGTAAAAGATTACCTGATTTAAAAAGCAAGACCCAATAATATCCTGTGTACAAAATAACAAAGTATTAAACTATTTTAGAGGGCACTTACAGGCAATTTCTTTCCATTAAACATGACCTTGACCCCTTTACACGAACCAGCCAAATCATATGCTCTTCTGGTCATGAGAGCCACAATATCCTTGTCAAGTTTTTCCATCTTAAATTTGGGCAGATCTGGTTGGAATGTTATGCATGTATAATCTTCACCATCAAAATGTTTAATTTTGGCTTCAGAAGTCTTCATCATATTATTCATCCATGTCTTTAAAAGAAAAATAATCAAATATTTCTATAATGCTTCTACATTTCATAATACATAAAGACCCAGTTCATGAAATACATTCATTTACCACAACTATATCCATTTTCCAACCTCACAACAAATCAAATAAATCCTTGAAACTGATAGTATTACAGATGAAAAAATTTAAAATACAGTCAACCCTCAATAACCATGGCTTCTGCATCTGTGGATACAACCAACTGCAGCTTGAAAGTATTGGGGAAAAATAAAATAAAAAACAATACAACAATAAGAATAAAATTTTAAAATGCAGCATAACTATTTACATAGCATTTATACTGCATTAGGTATTACAAATAATCTGAAGATGATTTAAAATATATGGGAGGATGTGCATAGGTTATACTAAAATACTACTCCATTTTTTATGAGGAACTTGAGCACACTCTGGTTTGGGTATGGGAAGGGGGATCCTGGAACCAACACCCCTAAAGAACAACTACACTACTATTATAACACCTCATGTCAAAAATAAACTGCAAAACTTTATATACTATTGGCAAAATATCTTTCAAATTCTTCAACACTACTATACAGACCTTCACAAAACATAAACAGGCATGATGCTTTTCCTGACAAAATTGTTTTAGTTTATATAAAATGTCAAACTATTCTAAAGACCTACAAGAATAAAATAAAATTTTGAAATATGAATTTGATGATTCAATGAGGAATCTTTCAAATATGCAAAGGGGGGTTGCACTGAAGTGAGTCTGTGAGGTTCAAGACATTTTCACTAATACTTAACTAAGTTAAAAGAAGTCTGTCAAAGCATTTTGTTTTAAAGGAATGGTAAAGAGACAGGCTTATATAAAATCTCCCAGGCATTCTGACATCTCTTTACTCTTATGACTTGGTTAATGCTTTAAAAAAAAAAAAAAAAAAAAGTTCTGTATGTATCACTGCAATTTACTTAAAATTCTATAAGCTCAGCAAAACAATGTTATTTTAAAAAACTAAATAGATGTTTCTCTCATACCTGCTTAAAACTGTGTTTGTACTCTTTGCAAGCTGTTTCTACGGTAAACTTTGTACTGAAAATATTACAAAGTTTTGCACCATAACCATTGCGACCGCCTGTAAGAAAAATTAAATGTAAAAGGTTTAGTGAAAATTATTTTAAAGGAACTTTCTTAACTTACCTACCATAGGGCAAGTCTGTTGCAAAACAGTTCCACTTATTGCATTATCTTATCAATGATCAATTGAATATCCTAGAGTATTTTTAGATTTTTTTTCATTTAAAAGAGGAAGATATAATTAAGATTTAGCATATAGTAATGTAATTAAAATAGATATTTTGCAGATTCATTATCTTCAATCACAATTTCAAAAGAAGTTTGGTATCTTTCATTACTCAGTAAGTCTATGTGAGTATGAAATCTGAAATTTCTATCAAAGTTGCTTCTCTATTACAAAATTTTAATCTATATCACTTCGCAGAACCTCGTTTTTTTTAAAAAACAGAAACTATCAATCTACTTGGGCAACATAAATAAGTATGAAAACATTTGGTTTTGGTCAAAACACTTTCAAAGAGAATCTAGATTTTCAATCCTGACTGTCTTAAGGAAAATAGTTTAAAAGTAATTTAATATCTAAAGACATAGTGCTTATATAATAACAAATTCACATATATAGACATCATACCAGTCTTATCTAAATCAAAACTCAAACTGTCAGCCAGGTTAAAGTTCCAGCAGTTCTAAGATAAAAGTCAATGTACTACCAGACTCTAAAATGTCACTGTTAGACTATTATCAAGACAATATTTATACGTGATACTAATTCTGAAAAGGATTTTCTCATAAAAAACTACACAGGTTTCCTTTCCTGTAATATTTTATATAAAAATAGTATGTTAGAGATTTTGTTAAGAAAACAATATTTTTCAATCAAAATTCTATTCAGACTTTACCTGTAACTTTTTTCTCATCATCATCATAGTTACTAGATGTTAAAAGCTGTCCAAAAATTAAAGCAGGAACATAAACTTTCTCTACTTTGTGTTCTACTACTGGAATGCCTTTCCCATTATTCCAAATGCTTATAATGTTAGATTCACTGTAAATAAACAAGCAGAGTTTAGAGCTTAAGATAGTTTAAATATACATTAATTAATTAAAAAGTAAAGTAATCTAGAATAAACCTGAATGATCATAAGCAAGATGCTAGCATCATCAATTAAAAGACACTGACTCATCTTTCAAGAAAATACTTGCTGAGGACACACATTTCTATCCCTGAGCCATAACTCAAATTAGGATCAATAAGGTCTGCAAGGTAATAATGCAATATTTCTCAGGAGAAAAAACTCTTCTCAGCCTCCCAGAAAATAGTAAAAGAAGTGAGCTTTTACAAGAATTCAGCTATTGATTCAGTTTTCTTTTCGTATACATAAGCCATGATCTTCCTGCTTGATTCTACCAGCATAACACCTGTGAACCACAGCTCTCCAGAGCCAGTGGGCATTACTATTTTCATTTCCTACCTAACTGCTACAGCAGTACAACTGGAAAAGGACCAACAGCCTGAAACGTATCCCATTCTAAGCCTAAATGTTAGAGAGCTGTTTGTATTGTGTCAATCATTGTCATAAATTAATTTTAATGGTTTTAAAATGTGTAGATATTATCTATTTTGAGTCTTTTTAGCCTATCAGAAAATCATCAACTTTAGCTCTGAATGGTATAGAGTAGCGGCTCCTATGGGTAACAGGAACTTGACATAGTAGTTCAGATGAAAAATTTTACATACTCCATTGTTTTGAGTGCTATGATACCTTTATCCATTTAAGAGATAAATTTGAAAGCACAGCTTCATATCCAATACTGAGAATTAGCAGTATTTAAGCTTCCATTTACCATACACATACCTTAATCTCTCAAGAATTACTAGAAGTAGTTACTACACTAAAATATTAAGTTATAAAAACCAAAATGAAAAATCAAAGATCCAGGGTGTAATTAAATCAAAAGTGAAAAAAAAAAAAACTAAAATGAAACTTAATATATCATCTTCTGTCCCCAAATCGGCAACCAATTTTTCTTTCTCTCACTCTGCAACAGAGCTTCATTTCTCCTAGTCTGCTAGGCTCAAATTTTGATATCATTCTCAAGAATCATAAGTCATCAAATCTTATTAGTTTGTCCTATTATATTCATTTCATATCAGTATAAATCTTTTCTTCATTCCAAATGTCAGTAGTCTAGATAGACTAATATCACCTTAAATGTTGATTATTGCAAGTCTCCTTTATAGCCACTCCAGTTAAATATATTTTGCATAACTTTGATGGACTTAACACAGCTTTCATAACACTGTATTTTGTTCTAGAACACAGCAGTAGGTCCACAACTTCAACAAAATCAAGCTTAAGAATCCTCTACTACATGTTCAAGGCCTGTTATCCATTATCCCTGCTGGTAGCCAATATAATTACCACTATTCTGCAACATGCATCCTATTTTTTCCTACAGTTTTATTACTTGTCCATTTTAACTCTCAATTCTTCCATGTCATTGTTTATGGGTATTTTCCTTACTTACGATGTTTTTTTCCTCTCTCCTTTGTCTAGCCAAATTTTACACAAAAGTCTTTAACAATCTTAAATGCTCCATCGATAACCTTCACAGAAATATTAGAAATAAGAATACTGTGTTTGGGCTGGGTGCAGTGGCTCACACCTGTAATCCTAGCACTGTGGGAGGCCAAGGCGGGTGGATCGCTCAAGGTCAGGAGTTCGAAACCAGCCTGAGCAAGAGCAAGACCCTGTCTCTCCTAAAAATACAAAAATTAATTGGCCAACTAAAAAAATATATATAAAAAAAAATTAGCCAGGCATGATGGCGCATGCCTGTAGTCCCAGCTACTTGGGAGGCTGAGGCAGAAGGATTGCTTGAGCCCAGGAGTGTGAGATTGCTGTGAGCTAGGCTGACGCCGCAGTACTGAGACTCTGTGTCAAAAAAAAAAAAGAATACTATGTCTGAATAGGCTACAAATAAAGTCTCAAAAGTAATTAAGGCTAAAAAGAAACATTGAAAACAATCTAAATATCCATTATTTACCAACTGGAAAGAGGTTAAATAAATTATAATACATCAACATAATAATGGGGACTAGTTTAAAAGAATCAAGCAGATCTATATAAATAAGAAAGATTCTATAATGCATTGAATAAAAATAGAAAGATATAAAATAGTATACATGTTATGATCCTATTTGCTTAAAAAATGTATATGTATACATATGTATATGTATATATATTTTAGCATGAGTGTGTGACATTTTTTGAAAGCTATAGTTTTAAGGTTTCAACCCTAAATAAACAAGAATAACTAAGCTAGAGGAATATTTGAACTCTGGTTAACGTGCTTTTCACATGTTTGTTTTTTAATCAGATAGATGCCAGAAAACTGTTTCAATACCAACTGTTATGTTATTTAATAAGCTTTAAGCTCCCCAATAAGAAGCTGCTTTGATATAGTTTGAATATTTTTGCCCTCCAAATCTCATGTTGAAATTTGATCCCCAGTGTTGAAGCTGGGGCCAAGTGGGAGGAGTTTCGGTCATGGGGTTAGATCCCTCATAAATGGCTCAGTGCCTTCCCTACAATAATGAGTTAATGAGTGAGTTCTCACTTTATAAGTTCACCCAAGAGCTGATGTTTAAAACAGCCTGGCACACCTGCTTCCCCTTTGCCTTCTGCCTTGATTGGAAGCTCCCAGAAACCCTCACCAGAAGCAAATGCTGACACAATGCTGCTTCTACAGATTGCAGAACTGTGAGCCAAATAAATCTTTCTTTACAAATTACCCAGTCTCAGGTATTCCTTTATAGCAACGCAAAACAGACCAACACCTGCTCCAAGTTCTCTAACTTCTAGAAGAACTGTCCAAATTCTACATAGTATGTCTTGCTAATGTATTCTTATGCCTTTTATAACCATGACTTTTTACTTAAATTTTATCCCTATATCATAGAGTATTACGGGGGGGAAAGAATAAAAGCTAAGCTATGCATATGTCCTATAAACTTAGCCCATTAACTATTAAAAGTTAACCTCTCCTTCACACAAGAAGTTCATATGCACACATGCACAAATAAAAACAAAAATCTGCTGTATAAAAATGTTAAAGAATGAAACTCAAAGGATACCAATATGGACAGCAGAGAAAACTGGGTCAACTGGATAAACAGCATAACAATGCTTTCCCCATTTGAATTCTGCTTTAAAATGACTTCTTAAATTAAAAATCTAACTTAAGCAAAAATTATATCTCTGAAATAAAGTTCATTTTAACAAAAATAACTAATTCTGTAGTTTATGTAGTAAGGAAAAAATAAGAAATGACTTTATGGGAGGAAATTCACAAGAGACAAAATGTTTTGGCTAAAATTCAGAAATAAAATATAAGAAGCGACACTTTACACAAAATGCTTGCCTATTGCCAATTTTAGATACACATAAAATTAAATTAAAGGCAAGGGAAACACTCAATAATCTCTCATCAATGATTAGTGACCAACAATAAAATAAATAAAAGAAGAAGGAGCGGTGAAAAATATACTACCTTCACCCTTGCTTCCTTGGAATAGCTAAGAATTTTTGTTTTTTTGTGTGGGCACAGGAGTGAGATAGAATTATAACCAAATTTATTTGGTTCTTAATGGCAATCAGATTTTAACTTCTTTTTTCTTATTTATCTCCCAGCTCATTTTAACTGCCTGTTAAAAAAATTCTTTCATTTCAAAATAAAACAAAACATGACAAATGTAACAACTATGTTTCTAATTTAAAACTATTTTTATACCCCCCAACCTCCCCAAAATCACCACAGTGATACTTAATTAGCTAAACACCTGATATATAGTCTGTAAACCCAGCAGTATGTAATTTATTAAATGATGTCATAAATAAGGAAAAATCCAAATACCAATTATGAAAGGCAAATTTAACCCATAATATAACTAGAAAAATACTACCAATAGCTCTTGAGTCCCAAAGTAAAGGTAAGAAGGAATGACAGAGTGATTACTCTAACAGCTGAAATAGCATCCACAGCATCAAAGAAAAAGGTCTCTAAGGGCTCCCAGGGAAATACTCTGGGGAAAAAGGTAATAAATGACACAGAAAAAAGGGGCAAAAATAACAAAGTAAAGCAACAGGGAAACAAACAAGTACTACCACATACATTATTCATTTTAGGAGTATTTATAAATTGGGGATTACCTGAATAAAACAACTTAAGATAAAAAATTAAACTTGAAATATACTTACGGATCAATAGAAACTTTAATACAGGTCATGTTCTTATCCCTCTGTTTATTGTCTGCAGCATTAACTACAAAATTAAATATCTCAATGAGTAATACATAAAATTATATAAATAAACAAAACATGGTCACAACTGTATATGCATCACTGCTTAATAAAAACATTTACATATGGTAATATTTAATGACAATAATACAAAATCTTATTTCTCAAGTAATATTCCTAAATTTTATGTCATACCAAATTACTGTTATATTTTCCACCACAAAAAAAGGAGGAAATATTTTAGCAATATATAAAAACAAATTAAGAGCAAACACCTATGTTTTACAACCCCCCCATCCAGGTCTAAAAGTAAAAAATTTTGTTTAATTATATTTTATCTTGGTAACTAATAATTACTTTCTATTGATCTCCTGTAATAAACTAGTGATTGTATAGGCAGATTGAACTCAAACCAATTATTTTTGAATTACAAAGAAAAAGTCCTAAACACTCTTAGAAATCAAAATTCTAAACCTTATGTACTATAGGTGACAGTAAAAATATTTTCATACTCAGTAACCTCTGCTTCAAGAAAATTTGAACACAATCATAGAAAAAGTATGTTCTTGACAAACACTGTTAGATCAACCTAAAATAAATAGGAAAATAGGTGGATAGTTGGGAGGCAAGAGCAAAGGTATAACATGTAACCAGTTTTACTTTCCTATCCTTTTCCTAAAGACCAAGAAGCAGCAGCTCAGAGAGACCCATAAAACCCCTGTTTAAGAAACCTCAAGTTGCATTGATGAGGTAGCAAAGAATCTCTAGAAAGTCCTTGGTTAAAAACATTTCCAAAGTACAAGCATTCTTTAGAAATCAATTAGACATTCACACTTCATTAGAATTTAATTAATCATGTGATTTGCAGGGGACAGAGATTACTTAGACTAGTACTAAACTTGGGTGCCCAACAGAAATACCTGATTTGTTGATGGAAAAACACAAATGTATATGTCCCACCTCCAACTCACTGAACCTGCAATATCAGTCCCTTACATCTCCATATTTAACATGCCCCCAAGGTAACTGTGATGCCAGCAAATCCCAGATGACTACACACACAGAAGTGCAGACCAATATGGGATTACAAATACAACACATTTGTTTTATAGATGAACAAAATGAAACACAAAGATATGAAACACAGAGATATGAAAATATTACAGCTAGTAATATAAATTTTCTGAATAATATTTATATCCAGGATAAAAGCCAGAGATATACCTTTAGAATTTATACTAAGTCTGGCTTTATACATATAGAGAAAGAGACACTAATAGAAACAGATGCAATTAAATCTTAAACAAATACTCACCCAAAATTTCATCAAAGATCTTGTATAAACCTGGCACAAAGGTAACCTCTCTGCAATTCATACCTACATCTTCATCATACACCCACATTACCTGCATGGAGAGAGAAATTCAAAAACACTTTTTTACTTCATAAATATTTCACATCAATTTTTCATAGTATAAATCCACATTATGTTCTTTTACTCCATGTAAATATTTAGACCTTCAAAGTAAAAAAAAAATATACAATTTCAGTAATAGTCACCTTCACTACTCCTATTACATTTAAATAACCTCAAAACTGAGAAATTATTTATTTTGTATCAAGTATTTTCTTATTCATAAAGTCAGCTTTAATATAAAGCACCCAAAATTGTTAGAAATAGAATTTAAATAAAATAGAAAAATATAAAAACATATTTACTTTACACTTCTACTTCATACTTTATATCTTCCTATAGTATATAGGAAGCACAGAGCAAAATAATATGAACAAAGCGTGATTTTGGACTGGACCTAGCTTTGAATCCTAGCTCTTACAAGTTAAGAAATCTGAGCAAGTTACTTAAACTTATTTAAAAAGTTACCCTTCTTCATCTATAAAATGGAGATAACAGTACCAAAAATTGTTAGGATCAAATGAGATGATATATGTAAGCCAAGTCCATAAGAAGCATTAAATAATAGTGCATATATAACAAACCTTAGAAGGTACAACCACTAAAATAAACAATAGCATGAACTTAAGGACTTTTAAAAAGTTCACATGGCACCATTTTATACTAAACTTCTTTCTTCTGATAGTTTTTCTCTCCAGAAGGAAATGAAGACATTTCTACTTCTCCTACATCTCTCACCCAATTTTCCTCTTGCACAGACACATGAAATTATGGACTTGCAAAGCATATAATCACAACAATTGTATCAATATATTAAAAAGTAGATAGAGATGCACATCTCCTAATTTCAATAAATTTTAGCAAATAATTACCTGGGTCAATGGCTCCACTGACCCAATGTATGTATCAGGACGAAGAAGAATGTGTTCAAGTTGTGTCTTCTTCTGATACACTCTCTCAACAGACAACTTCTTTGAAGAATCATTTTTGTTTGTGGTTTCTAACTCTTCATTTTTTGCAGCATTGTTCTGATCAAAAAGAGTCTAAAATTAACCAAAAAATCATATTTAAATAACCTACCAAGGGGTAAACTAAAATGTGTATGGATACATGACATGGGTTTTCTTTTTTTAACATCAAAATTATTTTTCAGACTCACCCAATTTTTAAGTTCTAAAGGGAACACAGGTTAATTTACTGACAGTCTAGTTCTCTTTATAATACAGTATGAAGCTATAGTTTTACTAAGCCCAATATGTGGGTACAGTAATCAGAATCACTAGAACAGCCTCCACCCATTCAATCTAAAAATATAAATATTTCCCAATTCTGGAAGATACCAAGTTAAGTTTTGTGGTCCTCAAAACTTCCCAAGGAATGTAAGTTCTACCCAGGTTATAGAATCACAAGGACTGAACCTGGCTAGCTGCAAGCATCCCAAAAGCTTCCAAATGTAGATTCCCCGCCTTTAAGCTACTGAAGATTATAGTAAGGGATGGACAAAAACAGCCCTCACAAAATATTAACCTATGTAGTTAATAAACATTGACATGGTTGAGAAAGTTTACGAAATCCTTCACACATTTATAGGTCCTGCCAATAATTCCTCACATATCAGCTCTGGGTGCCCCAATACTGCAGTACCCTGTAAATTCTAGTTTCTTTACCAGTTCCAAAGAGACAAAGGTTGGTGATCCTCACTCTACCCATTCCCACAGCAGATAAGGATGCCAAATCAAATTCTCAAGGTGTACAGAGTCTTCTCGATTCTTAACAGCAGCTGAGAACATACCTCTATCCTCTGGAATTCCTTAATGCTAACAAATGTAACATCCAATAAAAGATGGGTATTATGATGTCCTATTATTTTTCAGAATCAAAAAGCAACTCAAATATAAAACACAATGAAAATTGAGATTATCTTCATAGGCCTTCAAAATTTAGTAGAAATGAAAGAAACAGAAGACAAAAGTAGATAGATAATTTGGTGCATTTAAACAAGCAGTATACAACTAACTGCAATATGGGTCCTAAACATACCACCATCTTTTAAGTTATTATTCTTAAAAAATATATCATCACATATGTTTAAAAATCAAAATGCATGATCTCTGAGTAATCTAAACCAAGACAAGAATTAAAACATATCTGCATGAGAGCCCATGATATAAAACTAAATAAATAAACAAGAATTGGAACATGTATACCCTAAAGAAATTAAAACATTAATTATAATTTCGTAATGCTATAAATTTTATATAAAATTAGAGACATAAGGCTTTAAAATAAGAGTACAAAAAAACTCATTTTACTAGACTCCAAATTATATTCTTATACATGCCTTCATTTATATAAGTTTACTCATTAACACTGCTTGAGTCAATTAAAAATAGTGGACAAAGGAAAATAATTCTGTTTCAAAAGGTTTTCATATTCTTCTTCTGCCAAAAGTTTGATGATGAACTAGCTGGCCAGAAATATAAACTACATTTTAAAAATACCAGATGTTCCTTGCTTTTTATGAAGTGACAGTTGATTAATTTATAGAAACAAATTTAACAATAAAAACAAATTGATTTTAAAAATGGATCCTCAAAATAGAAGAAAGATCATAATGATTAAGATCCATTCTTTAAAAAAATGCTCAAGGATGACAGATGCTATGGAATCAGAAGTGAGTAACTTTTTACCATCAATTTAGTACTACAATTTCAAGTTTGCAATTATTGGCATGAAGGTTAAGGACATATAATAATCATACAAGTAAAGGCTTTCCTATCCCAGGTTAATCCTTCAAAACAAACCCCATCGTGAAGAAAATATTTTCAAGATTAGACTCAACCAGGGGTTCATGCCTACCTAATTTGGACTTGTGTATTGATCCTGATGAGTTACACTGAACTAAAGTAGCACACAGGATGAAAAACAGGAGTAAAGCCCTTGCTCACTCCTTTTTCAAGAAGTTACAACTTTTTCCATACTTCCTAACAATTGCCACCTTTTCCTTCCTATATCTTTTCCCAAATGGATATTTGAGAAAACAGAATGTTTGGCTTGGACCCACCAGATCCCTATCAAGTTCAAAAAGTTGTCATTCTTTCTGAGATAATGTCTCAAACATCAGAAAACATGTGAGTAAGGTCAGCAAGTCAAATAGAAAGCCTCAGACCCTCCTTCCCCACGAAGATATGTATTTAACAACATACAATCCAAGTGCCTTTGTGAGAAATCCAGAATACACTTAAGAGATTCCTGTATCCCAAGTGAGTACAAAACCACAATCAAAGCCCATGATCCCACACACACACACACACCTGCCCCAGCAAGGGAAGATTGAGAGGAAACCCCCAATTTCCAACTTCTCCCTGGGGAGGGAAAGAAGTTGAATATACCTCTAGTGGGGTGGGAGGTACTACCCTAGAAACTGGTTTCTTCCTTGCCTAAATCTAAGTACTGACAGGAACAGGGTACCATGTTGGGGGCCAACAAAGGCAATCACCATGCTTCCGTCTAGAATCAAAGTATGCAATATCAGAGATAGACACAAGGTGGAGCTCCAGTACCATGGCTTACTACAGCACAAGTGAGAAGCCACAGTATAGCAGGCAGACACCAGGAAGATCTCCTAAGTAAACACAGGCAAACCCCTTCAATTAAGAGATTACACACACAATGCTAGAGAGGACGCATTGCCAGAAAAGATTTGCAAGGTCTCCAGATTCTCTAGCTAGATTAAGTGGATGAAGAAACTCCTACCAGTATGAAACCAGACTACAAAGACTGGAGAGATAGCTGAGCTTTCAAATGCCAAGGTACAACAGAAAATGACAAGTTACACAAAGAAACAAGAAAATACAGCCTATTCAAAGGAACAATTAAATCTCCAGAAATTGACCATAAAGAAATGGAGATATATGAGTTACCAAAGAATTCAAACTAACCATCATAAGGGTTCTCAATGAATTAAATCAGCACAGAAAGACAACTGAACAACAAAAAATCTGTAAAGCAATGCATAAACAAAAGGAGAAATTCAACAGAGAAACTATGAAGAAGCAAGCATTATTTCTGGAACTGAAGAATACAATAACTGGGTTAAAAATATACTAGAGGGACTCAACAGTGCGCTTGACGAGGCAGAAGAAAAAAAAATCAGCAAATTTGAAGATGAGACTTTCAAAATCATTAAGGGAGAGGAGCAAAAAGAAAAAAGAATGATGAAAAATAAAGAGAGCCTAAAAGACTTGGGGCTCCAACAGTCAGAACAATATATATAAATACATTATGAAGTCTCATAGAAGAAGATAGGAAGTAATGGGTTAACAGTCCATTTGAAGAAATAATGAAGGAAAACTTTCCAAACCTAAGAAGAGAGATGAACATGCAAATTCAAGAAGCTCAAAGAACTCCAACAAGGATAAACATAAAGAGACCTATACCAAGACACATCATAATCAAACTGTTAAAAGTCACAAAGAGAGAATCTTGAAAGCAGCAAAAGTGAATCATCATGTAGAAGAGAGCTTCTATTATATTATCACCAGTTTCTTCAACAGAAACCTTGCAGGCTAGATGGGAGTGGAATGATATATTCAAAGTGCTAAAAAAAAACATTGCCAAACAAGAATATTATACCCAGCAAAACTACCCTTCAAAAATGAAGAAGAAAATAAGACTTTCTTAGGTAAACAAAAGCTAAGGGAGCTCATCACCACTACATTTGCTGAACAAGAAATTCTGAAGGGAGTCCTTCAAGTTGAAGCAAAAGGACAAAAAAATAGCAAAACAAAACCATACAACAATATATAACTCCCTGGTAAAGTCCAAGGTAATTCAAAAAGTTCATGAAAAAATTGAATTAAAAGATAAAAATAAAAAAACCTTAAACTTTATTTTTCAATGTAAGCTCCATCAAGGTTAAGGCACTTTTGTAAGCGACAATACCAGCCAGTTAATCAATCCCTAAAGAACTGATGGTCCTGGGAATTTAGCCATGTCAATACAGTCCTTTTTTTTCCTTACATAATTTGAAGAAAAATAGGTGCCCTTTACATATTTTTTAAGATTAGTAAACTAAAAGAAGTCAGATGGAGCCAAATCAGGACTGTAAGGTGGATGCCTAATGATTTCCCATTGAAACTCTCACAAATTGTCCTAATTTGACAAGAGGAATAAGCAAGAACATTGTTGTGGTGGAGAAGGACTCTGGTAGAAAAGGACTCTGTGATAGAAAAGGACTCTTTGATGAAGCTTTCCCATTTTTCTGGTAAGGCTTTGGCTTTCTCAAAGCACTCTCCTAATAAGCAGATATTAATTGTTCTTTGACCCTCCAGAAAGTCAGCAAGAAAAATGCCTTGAGCATCCCAAAACATTGTTATCATAACTTTTGCTCTTGGCCTATCCACTTTTATTTTGACTAGACCACTTCCACACCTCTTGGTAGCAATTGCTTTGTGTTTTCTCTTTAGGATTGTGCTGGTAAAGCCATGTTTCACTTTCTGTTACAAGTCTTCAAAGAAATGCTTCAGGATCTTTATCTCACTTGTTTAAAATTTCCATTGAAAGCTCTGCTCTTGTCTGTAGCTGATCTGGGTGCAAAGGTTTTGGCATCTACTGAATGGAAAGTTTATTCAACTTTAATTTTCCAGTCAGAATTGCATAAGCCGAACTGAGATGTCTATAATGTTGGCTATTGTTTCTGGTATTGTCAGTCCTCTTCAATTAGGACACAAACAAGATTAATATAAATTTTTTCCTCACAAATCGATGTGGACAGTCTGCCACTGAGGGCTACATCTTTACATCATTGCATCCTTTCTTAAAACAAGGTATCCAATTGTAAAGTGCTAATTTCTTGAGGGCATTATCCCCACAAACTTTTCATAAAGCATCAATTTCAATACTTCTTCCACCCAAACTTGACCTTCATTCTTGCTTCAACTTTAGCAGAATTCATATTGCCCTGACAGGGATTCTTTTCAAACCAATTCTTATCCTTCTTAGTGCCACAAATTAGATCCTGTTCAAACATGTTATAACAAGATAGTAGAGTTTATTTTGGTGCAAAAATTTTTGTAAATCAATGCATTTTTTTATAATACATTTTCCATGAACTTTTTGAATACGCCCTCATATATAGGAAAATATGGAATCTTCTAGTAATGTAAGTATATAGATCACTTTTAAATATGGTATAGAATTTTAAAAGAGCATAAAAAGTAATTATAAGTCTATGTTATATGATGCACAACATAAAAAGATGTAATTTATGCCATCAATAACAAAGTAGGGAGGGCAGAGGTATAAAGAAGTAGAGTTTTTATGTGCAATTAAAGTTGTTATTAATCTGAAATTGACTGCACTCACTTTAAGATATTTTATGTAATTGCAGTGGTAACCACAAAGAAAATACCTATAGAACATACAAAAAGGGAAATGAAAAGAATCAAACATATTACTACATAAAAATTAATGAAACACAAATGAAGGTGGCAAAGGAGGAAAGGTAGACAGAAAAAAAATCTATAAGATGGTCAGGCACGGTGGCTCATGCCTGTAATCCTAACACTCTGGGAGGCCAAGGTGGGAGGATCAGCTCATGTCAGGAGTTCAAGACCAGTCTGAGCAAGAGCAAGACCTGTCTCTACAAAAAACAGAAAAATTAGTTGAGTATAGTGCCATTTGCCTGTAGTTCCAGCTACTTGGGAGGCTGAGGCAGAAGAATCTCTTGAATTTGCAGTGAGCTACAATCTACCACTGTACTCTATCCCAGGCAACAGAGCAAGACTGTCTGAAAAAAGAAAGAAAGCAAGTTCACATGACATACCAAAAACAACAAAATGGCACTAGAAAGTCCTTCTATATCAATTATTACTTTAAATGTAAATGGATTAAGCACCCAATTAAAAGACATAGATTGGCCAACTGAATAAAAAAATAAGATACAACTAGATGCTGTATACAAAAGACTCAGGTCCAAGGACACATAAAGGCTACAAGTGAAAGGATAGAAAAAACATATTCCATGCAAACAGGAACCTAATAAAAGTAGAGTGACCATACTCATACCATACAAAACACACTCTAAGACAAAAACTGTCACAAGAGACTGAGGAATACCTTATACAACACATTAACTGCCATGTAAGTTGTATTTAGCTTACGCTAGTTTTGAGTCCAGGGCCTTGTGAAGCATATGTTAATTCACATGTCTCTACTTGGGGAGCCGCGTGAATTATTTTTCAAGTTGCATATAACTCACACACAGAAAACAATAAAAAATAAGAAATTTTTCGTTAAATTAGAAAAGACTGTTTTGTTTTTCAAGTGTTTTATTCTATTTTTGTAATAAAACACCCTGGCCCCAAGGAAAAATTTTTCTCCTAGTGTGGCAGTCAATGTGATAATGATAAAAGAGTCAATTCACCAGGAAGATATAATAATTATAAATATATATGCATTTAACATTAGAGCTCCCAAATATACAAACATTTTCAGAAGAGAGAAACAGTAACACAATAATAGATTTCAACACTCTACTTTCAGTTATAGATAGAAAAAGACAGAAGATCAATAAGTTAACAGAGGATTTGAACAACACTATAGATCAACTGGACCTAACAGACATGTACAGAACACTCTGCTGCACAGTAGCAGAATACACATTATTCTCAAGTATACATGGAACATTCTCTAACACAGACCACATATTAGATAACAAGACTTAACAAACTTAAGAAGACTGTAATCATATAAAATATCTTCTACACCTACAATGTAATAAAACTAGAAATCAACAGAAGAAAAACAGGAAAATTCACAAATATGTGGAAATTAAACAGCTCACTCTTATATAACCAATGGTTTAAAGATGAAATCACAAGGGAAATCAGAAAATATCTAGATACAAATGAACACAAAAACAAAACAGACCAAAATTTATGAGATACAGATAAAGCAGTACTGCACTAAATATTAAAAATGAAAAGAAGAAAGATCTCAAATCAACAACGTAACTTTACACCTCAAGGAACTGGAAAAAGAAAAACTAAACCTAAAATTAGCAGAAGGAAGGAAAGAAGACAGATTAGAGCAGAGATAAATGAAAGAGAACCAAAGAACAATAGGAAGAAAAAAATCAGTAAAACCAAAAGTTGGTTTTTCAAAATGATCAATGAAACTGACAAACCCTTAGCTAAACTAAATAGAAGAGATAAAACTCAAATACCTAAAATTTGAAATGAAAGAAGACACTATAGCTAATGTCACAGAAATAAAAAGGATTATAAGAGACTTATATGGACAATTACACAGCAACAGATTAGACAATTTAGAAGAAAAGGGTCAGTTCCCAGGGATATACAATCTACCAAGACTGAATCATAAATTTAAAAATCTGAACTGATCTGTAACAAGTAAGGAGATTGAAGCATTAATTAAAAACTTCCCAACAAAGAAAAGTCCAGGACCAAAAGACTTCAATGAAAAATTCTATCAAATATCCAAGAAGAACTTACACCAATCCTCCTCAAACTCTTCCCAAAAAACTAAGAGCACGAAATACTTCCTGAATCGTTCTATGAGGCCAGCAGTTCTGATACCAAAATTAGGCAAACACACAAAAAGAAAACAACAAACCAAAACCCCAATGAATACTAGCAAACCCAATTCAACAGCACATTAAAAGAATTATATGCTATGACCAAGTGGGATTTATACATGGAATACAAGGATGTTTGAACATATGAAAATCAATCATTGTAATAAATCATATTAACAAAATAAAGGGCAAAAACTATGTGAGCATCTTAAGTGATGCAGAAAAAGCATTTGACAAAATTCAACACCCTTTCCTGATAAAA
This sequence comes from Lepilemur ruficaudatus, assembly GCA_963574885.1. Taxonomy (NCBI): domain Eukaryota; kingdom Metazoa; phylum Chordata; class Mammalia; order Primates; family Lepilemuridae; genus Lepilemur; species Lepilemur ruficaudatus. The sequence goes on along the minus strand of CAUYRT010105461.1, from coordinate 16,108 downwards.
GACACCTAAACTAGGAATAGAAAAAAACTACCTCAACATAACAAAAGCTATATATGAAAAGCCAACAGCTAACATCATATACACTGGTGAAAGACTAAAAACTGTTCCTCCAAAATCAGGAACAAGGCAAGAATGTTCAATCTTGTCAATATGCAACATTATACTGGAAGTCCTAGTCAGAGCAATTAGAGAAGAAAAGGAAATAAAAGGCAGCCAAATTGGAAAAGAAGTAAAATTGTATGCTCATAAATGGCATCATCTTACAGCAGAAAACTCAAAAAAGTTTCTAAAAAAAAAAAACTGTTACAACTAATGAATGATTTCAGCAAAGTTGCAGGATATAAAATCAACACACAAAAATCAGTTGTATAATACAGTAATGATGACCAATCAAAAAAGGAAATTAAGAAAACAATCTCCTTTACTATAGCATCAAAAAAGGATAAAAAACTTAGGAATAAACTTGAGGTAAAAGACTTGTACAGTGTTAAATGAAAGAAGATAAAAATAAATGGAAAGATCTTCCATTCTCATGTACTGAAAGACTTAAATTATTGTTAAAATGTCCACATCATCCAAAGTGATCTACAGATTCAATGCTATCCCTATTAAAATTCCAATGTTATTTTTTGCAGAAATAGAAAAAAAAAAAAAACCAAAACCAACCAAAATGCTAAGATCCACATGGACTCTCAAGAGGCCCCATATGGTCCAATCAATCCTCAAACAGAAAAACAAAGAGGCCTCACACTTCCAGGTTTTAAAACCTGATTTTATTACAAAGTAACAGAAATCCAAGACAACATGGCACTGGCATAAAGATATTAATATACAGACCAATGGAAGATAATAGAGAATACAGAAATAAATCCTTACATAAATAGCCAAATGATTTTTGACAAAGGTTCCAAGACTGTACAACAGGTACAGGACAATCTCTTCAACAAATGGTCCTGAGAAAACTGGACATCCACATGCAAAAGAATGAAGTTGGACCCTTACTTTATACAAAAACCAACTCAACATGAATTAAAGACCTAAAAGTACAACCTGAAACTACAAAACTCCTAGAAGAAAACATAAGGGGAAAGCTTCAGATTGGGCAATGATTTCACAGATGTGACACAAAAAGCATAGGCAACAAAAGCAAAAATAGACAAACGGGACATCAACCTTAAAAATTTCTGTGCATCAGAGGATCGCTTGAGCCCAGGAGTCCAAGGTTGCTGTGAGCTGGGCTGATGCCACGGCACTCACTGTAGCCCGGGCAACAGAGTGAGACTCTGTCTCAAAAAAAAAAAAAAAAAATTCTGTGCATCAAAGAAAACAACTGACAGTGAAAAGGTGGCAACATATGGAATGGGAGAAAATACTTGCAAATCATTTAAATGGCTAATGTCCAAAATATATAAGGAACTTTTATAACTCAACAACAAAATAACCTGATTAATTAAAAAGTGGACAAAGGACTTGAATAGACAATTCTCCAAATAAGATACACAAATGGCCAACAAGCATATGAAAAGATACTTAACGCCACTAATAAATGCAAATCAAAACTGCAGTGAGATATCATGTCACACCTATTAAGATGGCCATCAGGAAATAACAAGTGTTGACTAGGATGTGGAGAAATTTGGAACCCTTGTGCACTGATGGTGGGAATATAATATGTTACAGTCATTATGGAAAACAGAATGGTGGTTCCTTAAAACATTAAAAATACAATCACCATATGATTCAGCAATCCCACTTTTGGGTATATATCCAAAAGAATTCAAAGCAGAATCTCAATGAAATTCATACGCCATGTTCATCACAGGATTATTCTAACAGCCAGGAGGCAAACGCAACTCAAACGTCCACTGATCAAATAAATGGATAAAGAAATTGTGGTATATAGATACAAAGGAATATTATGCATCCTTTAAAAAGAAGGAAATCCTGTCATGTACTACAACAAGGATGAACCTCAAGAGCACTGGCTAAGCAAATAAGCCAGTCACAAAAGACAAACATTAATATTGTATGATTCCACTCATACGAAGTATCTAACATACTCAAAATCATAGAAACAGAAAGTAAAAAGGTAGTTACCAAAGGCTAGGGGAGAGGAGGAATTAGTACTTAGTACGTATAGTTTCAGTTTCACAAAATGAGGAGGAGAGAAAGAATTAGTATTCAGTGTGTATATAGTTTCAGTTTTGCAAAATGAATATAGTACTAGAGAGCTGTTGCACAAGGTAAACATATTTAATACTACTGAATTCAATACTTAAAAATAGTTAAACAGTAAATTTAATGTTATGCATATTTTTACCACAACTAAAAAAAATCTCAGAAAACATGTGAAATATAGTTTGCTTTGTCTAATTACTATCCCTTAGTTTCTCTAGGAAGAATATATAAATATTGTAAGTGTGACAATATACTTAAAGCTAAACATTGTATGACAGGTGTCTGGGAAATAAAGACGTACCATTCTATTTAGAGTAATGAAAAGCACTAAGGGATACATATTTGCAGAATACCATACCAGAGGTCATTTGTAGAAATTTCAAATCAACGCTCAAATATGATATTAAAATAATTTCTAAAACTTAATATAAACCTCTAAACCTGGATATTTCATTGAGTAAATATGTTTATAATTCCCATACTAAAAATATTTAATTACAATCTAATAGCATTTATATAAAATTTATATTAGTAAAGATAATCAAGTATGTTTTAATTAGTAGCTTTTCAAAACTGTACCGTTTAGTGGACATTACAGAAGAATATACGTAAAACATGAGCCTATTTTTGTCAGAAAAAAATATGTATATCATGAATAGGAAAAAATATGAAATAAACACAACAGAGTATCAATTAAAACAATCTATAGGTAGTAGAAATATGGGTCATTTTTATCATCATTTTTGATACACGTTTTTCTAATTTTTTTACAATAAATACATAAAGAAATATGTTAAGAGCTTATTAACCCATGTATGTGAAAACATAATTAAGATAGAATAAAACTGAATGTTTCTTTTTCTGGAGGTACTGTTTATACCTACTTATTACTTTTCAGCCACAACTTTCTCACTAGAATCCAGGCAAAAAGGTAAGTAAAAACAAAATAAACAAATAAGACTGGCAGTAAGGCAGAGTAGAAAGTAGAAATTAACACTGGAGTCTGATTTGTCTTTTACGTTTCCATTCTCAACAAGTGGTAGTCTGCACTGTTCATTGGTTCACCAGCAGCAAACGGGTTTTCCCCTGAGACGTCTATGAGCTTTTCTAATAGAAAACTGGGAAAATGGCCTCTTTTAGCTCCTATTTATTAGCAGAAAGTAGCTGCCTCATAATATCCAGGCCACTGAAAATCAAAATCTTAAGGTAAGGGGAGAGAGAGCAACTTCCTCCAGTTAATAGGATGGTCCCATTCCCAGAACAGGTATGAATACAGACACTCTTGACCTTAGAAAAGAGAAGTTAAATAAGAAACCTGTCTTGCACTATCTCTCCAGCTATTGACATTACTATCTCTGTCTTTAAACATATAGCTCTTCAGTTTTAACACTGTTGCTAACAATATTCAGAAAGGAGAAAAGGAAATTAGCTTAAATGAACACACACCAGCAAACTCCTAAAAGACAGTGAGAAGAGTCTTTTTTTAATTATCATTATTATTAGAGATAGAGTCTCACTATGTTGCCCAGGCTGTATTCAAACTCCTGGGCTCAAGCAATCCTCTCAACTCGGCCTCCTGAGTAGCTGGGACTACAGGCACACACCATGCACCATAGGTGGTAGGGAGTCTTTTGACTTAACCCTTTCTTATTCTTACATGTTCATATTCTTACATGTACGTAAGATATCATGTACCATAGTAATTGCTCTCAGAACTTGACATTGAATAAAAATTAATGTCTTTAAAAATAATCATTTACCAAGAGCATTCTGAATAAATTGGCATTAGGATTAATAACAATTGAAAACTTAAGATTTAAGTTTATTTGTAATTTACTTTGATGCCTTAATTTGTGTGGACAAATTACCAAACTATTTATAGTAGTAAATAATTCTAGCACCCAATTACATTGGAATTTATGAAATCAAGGCAACGTTTTCATTCCCATATAAAATGAAAGACAATGAAAATGTAAAAGAACCACCATATTAAGAAAAATAGCCTAAACATACCTACAAGTTGTTTTAATTCTATTCTTTGTGATTTATACATATGACAATGCCATAATTGACTTCTTTTGAAGTTCAAAAGCTGGCCGCTAAATTAAATAATGCATTATTGCAAAATTTTTTAATTATAACAAAAATATCAAAATAAATCCATATAATCTATTTTCAAAATATTAACTTATCTTACAGCACTTTTGCAATGTCGCTAACTCCTAACAAAAAAAATATAGATTTAATACTTATCCAAGACTTGATCTTTATTAAAAATACTTCTCAACCACCAGAACAAAAAGAATAAAACAAACTCTTATTTTTCAGAATAAGCATATACCAAGATCATTCTGTAAAAAAAAGATTCTTCCATGCACAGAGTTGTCATCTGAGATATAGCAATTTGGGACAATCACCCACAGTTCCTGCTTTTCTGTGGGAGAATGAACTGCTGACAAAGAGGGGAAAGGAGATGATTTGCCAGTTGGTACTAAAAAAGAACTGAGCCACTCATTCACATAATCGGCACAGAAAGCACACCATCACCAAGCCAACAAGAGTGGAACTGGGGGCTGGCAGCCTAGCAACAAGCCCCTTCTCTTACCTTGTGTACAATCCCCTCAGACTTAACATTAACCTTTTGTACCATTTCCTCTCTTTCTTTTCTCCCTCAAGGCTGCCATCCCATGATGTTCATTTTAACTATCTACCCACCATTAATGGAACAAAAAGTGAAAATCTGTCCCCCACCTATGCTTCTCCAGAAACATCCCCTTCCAAACCAAGGGACAAGGAGGTAGAAGATAAGGGATACTTAAGATAGTGAAAAATGCATAGATTTCTGCTATGAAAATAAAAAATACACTTTTCCTATGATAAAAGAAATGAAAATACTTATTACTGAACTTATTTAATAAAAAGAGAGAGGGTACACATGCACGCAATAGTCTGAGAGCTACTATATGCCAAGCACCAGGGGAATTATGGATAATCTTAATTAATCCTTCTGTAAGAGCACCATGAAACAGATGCTATTATGACTCTCTTTTTACAGATGAGATAACTGAGGCCTGGAGAAGCATTTTCCCAAAGCTAACAAAGCTAGTACTTCAAGAAGCTGAATTATGAAACCCAGGTGATCTGATTTCATAGCTTATACTCTTATGCTATACTAGATACATATACCCTGAAAAGGAAAGATATCCCTTAGCTTTTTATGTGAAATTAAAAGTTTAGTAGAAAAATAGGTATATCCCAAAAGTCTCTTTATTCTGTCACATAAAAGACAGAATATATAAGAGTATAAAAGATGAGTTGTTTTGTTTTTTAATGTTTTTAAAATGAAAGACTGTGTAAATGATTACAAGAAAACAAATCTGGTTTAAATTCCACCTGTGCCTTATCCATGTGCCTAACAATTTGTTACCTAATCTCTAAGCCAGCCTATCTTCTCTGCAAATGGGAATAACTATACCTATCTCACCTTTTCTTTAAAAGGGGGTCCTATTTGTATTACTATTTTTAAAAATACAAGAAGCTTGTTTTTTAAAGCATACTTAGTAAAATGCAACTGTTGCCACCACCAAAGTATCTTACAGATCTGAAACTACAGATGAACATACTTCTATCCAGAAAAGTTAACAGTTTATAAAAACTGGGTCTCAATACTGCTATTATGTTTACTTGAGAATGTATCTTTAAAACATTGCTACTTGTCCTACCAATGATAGAAGACTTTCCTGAAAGTTAGTATATCAATAATCCAACTTGTTAACAACTGAAATAGATGATGGATTATGTATGCCGAGAGTAAACATTATAAAGGATATAAACAAGGAAAATACAAGGTCTCTGACTTCAGAAATTAATAATTGTTAAGACAAAGTTCCCATGCATGAAAGTTACATAAAAAAGACTTATGTTTTCTGATTCATAGGAGTAACAAAAATTCAACGAAAGAAAAAGATGAGTTTAAACTGGAAAATAAATCTTTGGTGAGACTCTCATCTAACCTTGAAGAGTAAAGATTGAGACTGCTAGAGAGAAGAGAAAGAGGCATTCTTGATAGAAGGTAAACATGCAAAGGCAAAGTGACAAAAACAAGCATGACTTACGCAGAGGCCAGTGAAGAGATAAATCTAATTATGGGTATTTTAGAAAATAAATTTCAATGAGGAGGGCACACAGTTTATGAAAGTTTGGCTGAGGAATTTATACTTGCGATAATGTGCCACTACAGCAAAATTCTTTAAACAAATCTTTAAATAGTATTTAAATATACAATCATGTTTAATTAGAAATATTCAGAGTCAAAAAATTATTTCAATGAATTTTGCTTTTAAGAACTACAGTGTTAATTGTGGTTATATATTTTTAACAGAGAGACAACTTTTAGAGATAAATATTTAAATGTTTACAGACTGTGATATATTATGATTCTAGGATTTGCTTTGCTTCAAAAAAATGAGAAGGGAAAAAGTGGATAGTCTTGAGTTGATAATTATTGAAGCTTTATGATAAATGGAGGGGGGCTTGTTATACTATTTTGGCTACCACTTTTTAAAATACTTAACATTTTCCATTACAGTATTTTTTTAATCTGTTAGAATATCACTAGAAAAAAGATCAATAGTCATATAACTATATCCTAATATTCACACAGATTTGCCACAACCACTTAAACATAATAAAAGACTGACAGAATGAAACAGACTATAATTGTCTACTAACCAAAGTTTCACAAACTAAGAATTCAAGAAAATGTTTGCTTCAGAGAAGCCTTTATAGCTGCTGTCAACTTTAACTCAAAATAGTTTTACTATATTGATATTTTTTATTTTAATTATAAAAATTTTGGTTAAGATACTATAAATCAAACACAAACAAAATAAATTATTAAAAGCAGAAGTTAATGGCAATCTTAAGCCATTTTGCTTTGTGGTTTCATATGATGAAAGGTAAACTTTTGTGCAATGATAGCATTAACAACACATACTGGCATGTATCCCAACAGAAGTTAATGTCAGCAGCACATGGCATATGACCCCACTCCCACACTCAGAAGAAGATATCAGAGCTAATTTCATTTTTATTTCTTTCTGTTATCCACAAGCAGGTGGCATCATAACACCACCTTCAATAAAGCAAAGTTACCCCTCTTCCCAAATAGATGACTGCTGCAATAAAACCCCGATTCTTGCAAAGAAAAAAATTGGTTTTGCCCCAGCTAAAAGATATTTTATGCAAAAGCAACTATAATCCATTATTTCAGAGTCTGCATTTCTTGAACTTCACCAATAACATTTATTACATTTATTATTCATTATATGTAGCACTGTGCTACTACCCCATTTAATTTTCAATGCAATCTTATTTGAAAGGTAAGAAAACAGGCTTAGGTTTCTTGTGAAAAGTTTCACCAACTATATGTGTCGCAGACAGGATCTGAACCTACATCAATCTGACATCGAAGCCCATAACCATGTCACTATATTGCCTCCCATAAAAGTAAGCCAATCTATGACCGCTGATGTATATTATAGGCATAAAGATGCTCATATAACCTAACTTAAATTTAGAGTAAGCATTAAATCTTAAAGAGGACTTATGAGTGACTATCTTTTTAATAAACTTCTAATTCAACAAGATATACTCTATAAATAAAAAACTAAGTGATTTTACTTCTCTTTATTATACTGTATTTCCCATATTTCTCATTAGTTTTATAATGAAAAAAATTCTTTAATCAGTATGTCAATTTTAGTTTCAAAGGGATTTTTCTAATGTTGAATGAGATCTTCCAAGTTTTGACAAATTTCTTATGTAAGCTTCCTGTTGAGCTTGAAAGAAAAAGCGGTCATTTAATTATCTGCAAAGTTAAATAACAGTACGTTAAAATAATGCTATCAAATGTTAAAGCCAACCTATCCATCTGTGGAGCAAAATGTTTACCATCATAGAATCAGAGGTCCTCAGAAGAAACACAGATCAGGCCTCAACACTTTCAAATAGTGAATGAGAACTCACAATACAATCTGGCTACCTAACTTCATTTTCAGATGTTGGACTTTAATAACGGGGATAAAGGCAATCAACTTTAAAAATCGTTATTTTCCATTATGCATCCCCACCCTCCCCTTATCTCTCTTCCACCCCAACTCCATCCACATGGACCACTAATTTATTATCTAACATTTTCCCTCCTGGCTCTGGTCTGCTTATACTTCCATACGTTATTGGAGTAATACACAAAAATCGGAGAAATTCAACTCAGTAAGAGCCTAGCAAGTTATTTTGCAAAGTACCTTGGCATGCAAACAAAAACGGTTAAAATATTTTTCTGCTGTGACACCCTTTTCACAGGGAACACTCGTCAATGCACCGCAATTACTGCTCAACTCACCTAAATCTCACCCAAACAAAGAGAAAATGAAGAAAAATTAAGTAACAAAAACGCCAATATGAAAGTTCCCTTGGGGTGCTTGGGTGCGGGATGGGGAATAGATTTCAAAATGAAACACTTTTTCTCTGGGATACCTAGTCAGTCGACAGAGCTGGGTTTTTTTTTTCTGTAGGAAATGACCCTAATCTGAACTCTACGCTGAGCAAGTGAAATGCTGGTGAATTATCGATCTGTCGTGGGAATCGGTCTCTCCAGTTCTTCCCTCCACTACTGCTACCTCTACTTCCCAGCAGGAACTGAGCGACGAAATCCTTTAACTCCAGGACTAAGCACACTTCACTCACCCCTCCGGAACACTTATTCAGCCCCCACCCCTTTTCACCTGAGATGCTGACGTGGGCAAGCGCTTCTTTTAATAATCCCGCCCTGACAGATGGACGATCCGCGGTATATTAACTGCTGTGAAACAGTCATCCCCAGTGTGCTCTCAACTGAATGAGGCTTTCTGAATTCAAGTGTAAATTCGATCCAAATTCATTCTTCTTTGAGAGATAACAGCACCAGAAATGGTTGCATTTAGAATACACACACACATACGCACACACACACACACACCCCCCTTTCTCCAGGGTTTTCTTAAACCACCTTTGGAGAAAGTGCTGACCCGTACAGACACACATGCATTATCGCCATCCCATCGTCTTATGCCCGACTGCCCTGTAAGAGTCTGAGTGGAAAAGAGAAGCAGCTGAGGCTACACGTTATTTGCCTCCCCAAAGTTTCAAGTGTACATTATGCTCCTGCAGCCTGAGCCCCCAGAGAGGTAAAGAGAAGAAAGAAAAGGCGCGGGGGTGGGGGACTCTGCTGGCACAAGCCCCGACGGGGCGCACGTTCTGGGGACTGGATTTCCCTCTCTCCCCTCCCCCGCCCCCTCGGACCGCGGAATTCCTCCCCCGCCGCACGCCGGGAACAATGCGGCACCCCGGACCCGAGCCCCCGGCCGCCCGCCCCAGGAGGCCCACCACTCACCACCCAAGTCAGCGCCCCGTTGCCGCCCGCGCCGCCGCCCGACTTGGCCATGGCTGGTGCCTCCCGCTCACAGGCCCCGAGGCTGCAGCCGCCGCTCCCGCCTGCCTGCGTGCCGCTGGGCCCCGCTGCTCCGCACCGACCCCTCCGCTCGCCGCGCTCCTAGCTGCGCCGGCCCGCGCTCCCCATCGCGGAGACCCGGAGCGGACGTCCGGCAGAGCCCGCCGAGGAGGCCGCGCCGCCCGCCGCCCTCAAACTCGAGGCGCGGCAGCCGCGTCGCCCGGGCCTAGCGCGGAGGCTGAGGAGGAGGAGAAAGCGGGAGGCGCTGGCGGCGCCCGAGCGGCGGCGCTGCCTCCTCGCCCGCCCGCGAGCGCTGCAGCACGCGGCGGGGCCGAAGCCCGGAGGTGCGAGCCGCGAGGGTGGCCGGGCAGCCCGGGGCGTCCGGACGTGGCAGGGACGCAGAGGCGCCTTGTCCTTCTCACACTCTGCGAAGGCCAGCCACTCGAGTCGCCACAGTAGACGTCCCGGTCGCTGCCGCTGCCTGAAAGGCGTCCTTCGTCGGCCACGCTGCAGCCCCGGTTTCCTCACATTCACACACCGAGAGGGACAATAAACAGAGCTGCCGCCGCCGCCACGGTCGCCTCCCTCTTGTCCGGCATAACACCGCACACACACATTTGCACACCGGGGAGAGAGGGAGGGCGCGGCGGCCGTCCCCGCTGTCAGTCAGCGCCCTGCCGTCCAATCGGGGCCTTGTCACCACAGCCTCTCGGCCAATCCCAAAATTCCAAGCCCCCGGAGGGGCGGGACCCGAGGGGAAAACGTCATTGCGGGTAGCAACCGAAGGGAAGACTTGGGGTTTTTTGTTTGTGTGTGTGTCTGTGGGTTTTCCATTTGAAGGGAGAGCAGGGGCTGCTGTCCAGGGTCAATTGAGGGCGGCAAAGGGAAAGAGTCGAATTGGCCTCAGGTCGATTGTAATCCTCTGAGCGTGCTGTTTACTCTAAGACCCGCCGGAAAGCCGAGGCATTTCTTTGCCTGGGGGCTCTACGGGTGGAGATGGGGTTGACAGGAAGAAGCCAGGGCCGTCCCAAAGGGAAATTATTTTTAAAGAGCGTCTCTAAACCGCAGGCAAAACGTTATAGACCACTGGTGCAAGGAGGGCCCCGTGACCCCGCCCTCCCAAGGGCCCAAATGGACGCCGCTGTCGAAAGAATCATCTGCTCAGACCTTCTCTTCTTTCTCCTTCCACCCTCTCCCCCCTCCCCTCACCCCAAAGAGAGGATATGGTCAGTCTGGACAAAACTGCATTAAAAGAACTTAAATGATAAGTGACGCACAGAGAACGTTCCAGGGAAAGAATACAGGGTGGGCTGAACATTCTGTTTCTACTCTTTGTTGACCTTTCTTCTCTGAACAATGCGGAGCTGTCATTGTCACTTTTCTTTCTCATCTGTTCAAAACTGTGCCCCCTACCTCTAAGAGGGCACGCTTAATTTTTTTAAAACTGCTTTCAGTGGAATTTTCAAATGCACACTAAGGAATAATTTCATTCACATTAAAGCTTTCTAAGAACAAAAATTACCCACACAGCAACACCAAAGTCTTTGGCAGATGGGAGATGGCTTTACTTCATCCTGCTTTTGAATGTAATTCCACTCAACAAGTATTTATTGGGCGCACACTCTGCCAGGCTGTGCCAGGCTCTGCCATGAGTTCAAAATAAAACAAGGCCTCTGATTTCAAGCCATTTATAATCTGGTTTGTGAAACAGACTAAAAAGGAGTTAACTATCACCAAAATGAGTTCTTGAGGGCATGAAGTGCCACCAAAGCGTTGTGACAAGAGAGCTTTTTATAAAGATGAAAACGGTATTGCAGCTTTGAGAAGAGGTGTTTTTGTGAACTTCCCTTCCAACTGTGCACTTCCTCTCAAGGGAAAACAAAAATGTCTTGGGTCACATCTTTCAGCTGCATTCTGAATCCAGAGGTGGGGAACTCAAACATGGAAATAATTTAAACATAGTTTTTTCTTAATTAGCTCTCTGGTGGCCACATAAGCATATTGGGGACTTTGGTTCAGAACAGTGAGGTCTTTCTTTACCTTGAACTTGGGGAACAAGCCTTTAAGTCAGTCCAGGGCCTAATCAGGGCTCTGAACCTGACCAACTAAGTATCCATAGCCTTGTTATTTAACAAAGCCTTAGTTAAGGCCTTGTTAAAATGAGAATTTTTCCTTGTGTACTTACTGTGACTTTATATCTCCAAATATATATTTTGGGTTTGAAAAGGGGTAGATAATTTTAAAGGCTGTAAGTTTTTTATAGAGATATATGCATTAAGTAGAAGCCAAGCTATAAAATATATTGCTGTCTCCTTTTTTAAACTTCAGTTTTCAAAAGCTCTTTAGCTTCAGATTTTGAAGTGAATAAAATAATGTATTCAAAAGTCAAATAGGTTAATTAAGAAAATAATGTTCATCTTTTCACTTACCTCATGTAAGGCATTATTGAGTCCTTTAGCTTTCTAAGTATGAAGAAACCTGATAAAGTTACTACTTTTATTCTTAAGAAAATACTGACTCACCTAGAAGAACAGCAAATAAGAGTTGTTGAATATAAATGCAAATCAACATTTTAAAGCAGAGATGTGTGATGACTGGGAGAAGGTGATCAAAACTATCTCAGCTTTGAAAGAAAACTATTGGTCTTTTTAAATGTGTGTAGCAGACTTAACATATCTTTATGATAAAATTGATTGTATCCAACTTAGCACAGCTTTCCCTTCTGGGGTAATGTCAAGTAATTTCCATTTACAGAGTAGTTGTAGCAATAATTACATTAAAAATCTTCTGTATCAGGTTTGTCTTGTTTTGGATACTGCTTACTTCATAGGTATATATTATATGTAAAGACTTAATTTCTACTCCATAGCAAGCATCAGCCAAAATAAAAAACTGTAGAAATCAAAATTATTCCTATAAACTGTAAATACAAAGGTCTTTATTTAATCAAGCTTGCTGGGTAGCTTCCATGGGAGCTTATCCTAACTACTTCAAAATTTTTATTTTTAGATCTTACATTGTAGCAATCAAAAAAAATTAAATGCATACTTTGTTAGGTACCCAGGACCCGGGAATTGAAAAAGGGGATCAAGATTCAGTCTGTCTTGAGTTTGCACCTGTATTATATAGTAATAGTTTTAAACTAATCTTTTAGGTCCAAAGCAATTTTATATTTATTCATTTGCTATTTAATAAACAGCCTACCTCATGGGTCACACCTGTCACTGCACTTTATACACAATAGGTGAGTTAATAAATTATCTAAGAAGATAGCAACTCAAAAATATACTTCTAGGTATCTGGAAAAATTTCAATAGACTTTCCACTTAAATCATGTATTGTTGCAGCATTGTGATTCAGTTGAGTGGGGAGGGAAACTAATCTTTAAGCTAGTGGCCATTTACAGAAGTTAATATTTGAATTCAAAATTCAATGTCTGTAATTTTACCTCTCCCTTCTCATTGTTAGTTTTTGTAGATCCTTAATGTCTACAAAGTTCCTAGACTAAAGAAGAAAAAAATCACATGTCTGGCCGATGGTAAACTCAGTGATTGTCCAGAAAACTGACTGTTAACTATTTAAATGTAGTTTAGTTTGTTTTATTTCTTTAGAAGTGAGGTCAAGGTAGGGAAGAAAGTTACTATCAATGTGGCTAAGAAAGTTACTATCAATATAGCTTTTTTGGTTTTCAGCATTTCTGTAGTAAATATTATAGATTATTAAATGATTTTTCAAACCATTTAGTTACTCTGAATATTTTATCAGTATATTTTTACTTTTAAAAAGGTACTGAAGCACCAAAGGTAACAAGTGTTTGTAGATGGCTAAAGATATCAATGATGGCCATATTCCTGTGTGTTATTGCCACTGAGAAGACAGACAAACACTAACGGTCTTCAATTTCTACCTACAACAAATGTGGGATATAGTATTTGTTTTGTTTGACTTTTGTTTTACAGAAGTTTGTTTTGATTGGTTTTGGCCAGGTAAGCTATACTGATCTTCTAGTAACATTTTACTTACTTATATAGATAGAAAGGACTTTTTCACTTATTTTACATGGTATAGATCAATTAAAATTCAGAGTTCTTAACTGCTCTAAATTATATAATGTGGAGAACATAATTAGAATTTCTGGATAAAACAAAAAAGGTGCCTGCAAGTTATCAATGGTGATAATTAAAAATCAGAACTCTGAATAGACATCTTTTAGTGTGCCAATTAATAACAAAAAAACAGTAAATTATTCTCTATCTTCAAAACAGGTAAGAGATTAGCTTAGATATCTTATATAACTGATATTAATATCTATCAGCTTTCTTCTTTACTTTGAGAGCACTATCAGATTGTAGAAAGATCCAGAAGAAGGCTAAAGAATGCTGATTCTTTAAGCAATATATTTCTGGTTTAAATGTTGTTTGGGAAAAGTAAAAGAACAAGACCAGCCTGTTCAGTAAATGGTGCACCACATAGTTCTTAGAAAGTGCCTGGCATATAGTCAGTGTTCAGTAAGTAACTGCTCAAAGAATGGATTCAAGGTGTGTCAAGAAGCCCCTTGCAGTGAAATATCTTATGCACCATCCATGATGGTGCTGAAACATGGCCACGTGAGATTCATTCTTTAGGATCCTTAAGACTTCGTGTTTTCAAGTGTTCTTAAACTTTGTTAGTTAACAGATTATCAAGAATTGGTTATGAATTATTTCTTTTTAGGAATGAGAAACAGGATGGTGTGAGGAGGGAAGGAAGAACAGAGATTATGGTACCAGGAGAAAGAATTAAGGGAGAGAAGAGGTGAGACAGAGAGAGAACAGATGGATCCAATTGTGTGAAACTGAGTGGGGAAAGGAAACACATTCTGGCTGTGAAAAGTAAGATCGACTGTAGCCTCGACAATGCTTATGCTTCATTTCGTTAAGGAAAACCCCACCTGTTGAGAACCCTGGTATGTGTCTAGTACAGTACTAGGCAGGCCTTTTCACACATACTAGCTTAATCAACTTTCAGCAGCCCTAAGAGAGAGGTAGTATTATCCTTCTTATTTCAGTCAAGAAAATTAAAAGTCATAGAAAGAGCTAAGTAGTGGAACTGAAATTCAAACCCAAGTCTCTCGTACTCCAAACCACACCCTTTTGTCCCACTGCCAAGTTGGCTTATAACATACTTGGCAGTATAGCAAATCTGGCAATGTGTTAGGAACTTGGCAACACTGGTGAATAATTCTAGCCATTGGCCCTCAGTAAAACCCTTTGGTTGTTAAATTTTATTGCTGAACTGTGGTGACAAATACCTCCAATTTGTATGACTGGCTAGAAATTCTCTTTGAAACCAGCCTGAATCTGCTTTGTCTTACCTTGTTACAAAGTAAGTTGCTTTTTGAAGTCCAAAATCAAAGAGAACCTGAGGCCCAAGATTCTGTGGATTTTGTGGTATCTTTCCATCTATGTGATTTTAAACTTTAAAATCCAAATCCAGTGTGCTCATTATAGAAGATACTCAAATAGCTAACTTGCGAATGCAGAGGGAAAAATACAGATGTACTATGGGATTAGACTCTTGGGTTCACATTTTGGATAACTTCAAATTCACAGAAGATATTAAGAGCAGCATAAAATTTTCTCAAATTATTTAGTTAAACAGGGACAATTTATTTGTGGACATTCCATCTGTAAGGATTATTTGCCTTTTAGTAAACTATTTTTATGTATTACATTTTTGCTTCTCCCATCCCAGCATGATTTTGCAAATAATGTTTCTCAGTACACTAGGTTCTTGAAGTATAAATGGGTATTTTAGAAATTTTAAGTCCCAGAAACCACGCACACTATATTATAGTACTCGCATGTAAAGGATTCATAAAACCTCTTAGCATTTTTAAAATCTCTGAGCAATCCTGCAGGAAACAAGTCAAACTTATTTAGCCTTCAAACTACTTTTAGAAATATCTATTAACATCTCTGGAACTTACGTTTTAGTGAAAAGACTTTGGGAACTACTGCTACTTTTCGCATTATTTTCGTTATTAGAACATGTTTATAAGTTTAGAAACTATAAATAAATAAAAAGCAAAGAACAAATGACCCATGATTCCACCACTGAGATAATTACTATTAGCAGTTTGATGAATATCTTTCCACTCCTTTTGTAAATGCTTAAAATAATCATTTCTCAGCCTTTTGGCTAAGATCGAGTATGTAGTATCGAGTATAAATGCTTAAAACATGTACTTTTAAAAAAGAAAATAGGTTCCAATAAGTTATTTAAAATTAAAAATGAATGCTATTCGGCCGGGGGCGGTGGCTCACGCCTGTAATCCTAGCACTCTGGGAGGCTGAGGTGGGCGGATCGTTCCAGGTCAGGAGTTCGAAACCAGCCTGAGCAAGAGCGAGACCCCATCTCTACTAAAAATAGAAAGAAATTAATTGGCCAACTAAAAATATA
>CAUYRT010105460.1:0-17806 GCA_963574885.1 Lepilemur ruficaudatus | reverse complement strand
AAATTAATTGGCCAACTAAAAATATATAGAAAAAAATTAGCCGGGCATGGTGGCGCATGCCTGTAGTCCCAGCTACTCAGGAGGCTGAGGCAGAAGGATCGCTTGAGCCCAGGAGTTTGAGGTTGCTGTGAGCTAGGCTGACGCCACGGTACTCTAGCCCGGGCAACAAAGTGAGACTCTGTCTCAAAAAAAAAAAAAAACAAAAAAAAAGAACCAAAAACAAAAAACCAGATAGAGATTGACAGTAGAGCAAGAGGCTTAATACTCTTGATCTGGCCACCACGTGTAACACAAGACAGCATGTTTTACTTTTCCAACAGCACTCTTTGTTCAGACTGAGTCCATTAAGGTCTTTTTTGCACAGACCACTGTCAAAACAGGTAATTCCCCAACTTCCTCTGTTTTGAAAAATATTTTATATAACTTCATACTTATCACAATTGAATCGAATCTTCCCGGCTTTGGCAATAACTGTGAATCTTAATTCTCTACTGTACTGTATCTTGTCCTCCACTGTACTGAGTCATCTACAAAAATAAGCATGCCTTCTGAAATGGCTTTAGCCATGATGCCAAATGCTGACCAGAAAAATAAGGACAAATCCCTATGACATGACGCTACAGACTCCTGTCCAGATTGATAAATGATCCATTTATTAACATGTTTTAGATATAGTTATTCAGCCCAATATAAGTTCATAACCTATACCTGTCATATTACTATTATGGCAAATGTTCAAATACCCTGCTAATATCAGATGTGTAGTCTATGTCATTCCTCTAATCCAGGAGCTGGCAAACTTTTTTTCTGAAGGGCCAGACAGCAAATTTTTTTGGCTTTTCAGATTATATGGTATTAGTAGCAAGTATTCAACTCAGCCATTGTAATACAAAAGTAATCATAGACAATATAGAAACAAATAGGCATGGCCATGTTCCAATAAAACTTTATTTACAAAAACAAGTGGCAGGCACACCAATGTAAATCTACCAGTCTGATAAGGACAACCAAAAAGAGAGAACTAAGATGAGTTTAGAATAATCTGTTCATAATACACTCACTGCTTTAAGTGATTAAAAGTGATGTAAATGTGATTATCATATAATTTGTCCCAGAACTTTACTGCTGATTACCATTTGTAGTGCCTAGGTCTAATCTTTTCATTACCCTTTTAAAAGGTAAAATAACATTTGCCCATCCTCAGTTTCCTTATACCTCTCTACCCTCCATGATTTTTCTAATAATAAATGCCTCTATATCTGCTAGAACTTTTTTTTAAAAAAGCAATTAAAAGACAAAAATTGTCAAAGCCCAGAGACTTGAACTTATTTAAACAGACTATCTGCTCTCTCTTCTCTCACCTACCTTGGCTTTAATTCTCTCTCTGGTGTTATTTCTATCTTTTCCATTTTAAAAATCATTTTCCTTCCTAGAAAAGGCAGAAGCAAAACATGAGCTAAGCAGTCTGCCTTTCTCTCTAGCACCTGCTAGCATTACAATATTTTCTCTAAGCACTGAGTATTACTCTTATCCCAACAGAGAAACAAATGATCTCTTAGTGGCCGTTTTTCAAAAGACTCAGTTCATTTTCTGTTTTAGTCTACTACTGTTTTTACATTCATTCTTGGTTATATTTCCTGTTACTTTCCATTTTCATACATATTGAGTTAATTTTTTTTTAATTCCCGTAAAATCATACTGATTTTTGCAATTATATCACCAGAATTTAGTTCACAGAACTCAGCAGATTCCTTTTAAAAGTTTCAAGCTATGAAGTGTGTGCAAATGCTGAGCATAGGCATCATGTCTGATGATGCTAGGAACTACTTTCAATCACTACTCCACATTGGACATTGTTTTATTCCCAAGTGACTGTTTTTGGTCAGGGATCCTATCTTAAACTTTTTGAGTAGAGTACTTAGCACGGTGCTATGCATATATTAAATGCATAATAAAATCAACAGAAGATTAATGGAACAGCCATGTTTTCCATCCTTAGGGAGCTCAAAATCAAAGCAAACAAACAATACAAACCTATCAATTATTAAAAGCAAAGGTAGGTAAATGAACGTAGGCTCCATGACTTCCTTAGGGTTTCTATTGTGTATACCTACATTCATCAAACCTTCTTAGAAGACAATGATAAGTAACATGAAAAACTTTTTGAAAGTCCTTATAATTCACCTATTAAATTCCAACAGGTTTAGCAATATACTTCTAAACTTCTCATGTACTGAGTTATAAGACAGAGAGGATAAGAAATAAAGGGAGAATAAGCATAAAATAGGACAATAGCATTTTTGGATGAAAATTACTGAAGCATGACTATAAACTACACATTGTTTCTAATTATCCATGCCAGTGAAGGAAAGCAGAGATTTGGATATTTGAACAACAGAAAAATCTTAAATCACTTCACCTAGCTTTGTAATTCTTTGAGAAAAATTACCTTATTAATTATATTTTACATGAACTAATTATCAAAACTGTTTTGGAACTCCTAAACTCAAATTAACTGACAGGCAAAAGGAATCCATACACATGTTAAACAGTAGGGAAGTCAGCCTATGATGAAAAAGCCATCACCCACCAGCAAAAATCTGTAAATAGATGACTACAGAAAAGCAGTAACCATGATGCCATGAAGCTATGAGCTCTGAAGTGAGACTATGTGGGTTCAAATCTTGGTTCTACCAGTTGCTAGTTGAGTGAGCTTGAGTAAGTTTTTTAACTTCTCTGTGCTCTGTTTCCTCATGTGTAAAATGGGAAAGAGTATCTACTTTAAGTTGTTTCAAGGATTAATAAGCTAAAACCATGTCATGTACTCAAAAGAATAACTAGTTCATAGTTAGCACTCAAAAATCCTTAGGTATAGTTAGTCTTAAGGCTACTTAAAAATGTTATTTTAAGGCCGGGCGCGGTGGCTCACGCCTGTAATCCTAGCACTCTGGGAGGCCGAGGAGGGTGGATAGCTCAAGGTCAGGAGTTCGAGACTAGCCTGAGCAAGAGCGAGACCCCGTCTCTACTATAAATAGAAAGAAATTAACTGGCCAACCAAAAATATATGTAAAAAAATTAGCCGGGCATGGTGGCGCATGCCTGTAGTCCTAGCTACTTGGGAGGCTGAGGCAGAAGGATCGCTTGAGCCCAGGAGTTTGAGGTTTCTGTGAGCTAGGCTGATGCCACGGCACTCTACAGCCTGGGCAACAGAGTGAGACTCTGTCTCAAAAAAAAAAAAAAAAAAAAAAAATGTTATTTTAAATAAGATACAAGACCCATGTAAACATATCCTCACAATTTTGTACATCTTTACTCAACTTTCTACAGATTGAGCCTAATAATTAATAAATTACTTATCCTTAACTGGAAAAGATCTTTAGTTCCCAAGTTCAAGAAGTTTTGCCAACTAATCCCCATCATTCTCTTGAGTAACAACACAATTTTGGGGAAAGTAATTCATGAGGTTACTTATCAGAGCTTAATGCATTCTAATCAAATAAGCTCCAAATTCACTTCAAAGTTGACAAAAATTACCCATTTTAAGTTTAAGCAGACTTCTCTCTAAATACCATTATCACTTCACTGGTGAAAAGTCCTTCCTGGTCAACAAGACTCCCTCCTCATTCCATGGACACACCTACCATCAGAATATCATCTAGAGCCCAGCCAGTCAACGGTTCAATTACAACTAGAATGTCTGGGCAATGATATGCACAAAGTCCTAGGTAGCAGTGGAGAAATCTTGGGAAAGCTCCATTTAATGTCTTACTCATTCTGTATCAGAGAAAAAGAACAGTGAGTCACTTGGATGCAAAATCCCTAGTCATTTTCAAATTACGGGCCTAAAGTCACTATCTACCTTAAATACATCAAAGCTGCTCAGCAAAATCACAGAAGACTGCTGCTACCTGTACGTAAGGGAATACAGTGAAAATTCAAAACCCAGAATTACAGATCACTATATCCCAACAAAAATACAATTTTCCCTCATTTGCAGAACAAAACTCTACGATGAAAGAACTGAGTTTAAAGGTCACTTAACTTGCTGCTAAAAAACTGAAGCTCAACAAGTTGCCAAGAAAATAAAACTGAATTACAACATCAATGAACTGAGTGTGTGGAGGAACTGAGTGTGTCTCCCACGTTCCTTCACTCCAACAAAAAACAGTAACTTCATCCAGCATTTCAGATACAATCCATTTGTAGCACTTACCTGCAGCTTGTCCAGTCTTTGCCAGAAGAGACCCCAGTTCCAGGATGCTCTGCTCTTTGACCTGCACTGCCTCCTCATCGTTTTCCTGAATGTCACGCTTCACTGGGAG
Source organism: Lepilemur ruficaudatus (assembly GCA_963574885.1). Taxonomy (NCBI): domain Eukaryota; kingdom Metazoa; phylum Chordata; class Mammalia; order Primates; family Lepilemuridae; genus Lepilemur; species Lepilemur ruficaudatus. The sequence goes on along the minus strand of CAUYRT010105460.1, from coordinate 13,484 downwards.
AGGAAAATGCAAACCCTCTTAAAATTCTGACAAAAAAATGAAGACCAAGGGAAGTTTCACTCTTACGAGACCCATTACAAACCCAAACATATATACCAAAAGACAAAACTCTAAAGAGCTTTAAAAAAAAAATCTCTGAACAAGAAAAAATAAAACGGTCATGTATATGTAGGACATGTCCCATGTAAATCATAAAATAGATTCCTCTCTTTGATTTCAAATGTGCCTTTTCATTCTATCCATCATAATTTTGCTTACCCACATATACTGCTTCTGTTGCAGTCACTTCATTAAAGCAAAATTAAAACAAAACAGTCCTTCATACTTACCACACTAAAACCCACGCCAGTCACTATGTTACATGAAGATATTAAACATGCCCAAGCATTTACCTGCCACAAACTAAAATCAAATAACCAAGCTGCTGATGACTATGTCAAAAGCCTTTCAATAAACTTTAGGTCTGTGCAAAGCCTCAGCAGGGTGTGTTAGAGAGAAACAGTTCTATAAAGCCATGCAGGAAAAACAACCCTATCAAAGCTCCAATGCAATCCTGAACAGTTACACTTAAGAGACACTGCTGCTTTATAATGGATTTGGGTCCTGTTAATATAACTTTGTGCTATCTGTCCCACTTTCAACTGCTAATAACTATTCTAACATTCAAACATTGAATAGCCTCTCTAAGTTGGTAGCGATAATTTTAGTGCTCATTACTAGTTACTACTTCTCTTGCAAAGCATCATGACTTGACAAAAACCAAGATTCTGATACTCCATGATGGACTCCGGAAAAAGTTAAGGCTGTCAACCATCCTGACTCAAGCTTGCCCTAACAGAGAAGCTTTCGGGAATGCTCTCCCAGTACAGTGGGCAAGCAAGAAATACTCTAATTGTATTAATGTTTAATGTAATTTCTACTTTATGAAAAACAAAATATTACGCTTTAGGCACAAAAAAAATTCATGCTTCTCACATTAGTTCTAAATATTAGTGTGCACTCAGAATAAAACATATATATGTAACAGTGATTGAGATGACTCTGACTCTGTAAATGTAACTGACTTAAGATCAGAACTTCAAAAGGAAACACCCTTTACCAATTATCATTCATTCAAAGATGCATCTTGACCCGTTCCTCCGCTCCTTCCCTAGTACTCCCAATGGTAAAGACACAATTATCTTGTCATCGTCTTTTCTTTGTGCAAGTCTGGAGTACCAAAATTCAACAGACTAAGTCAGTCAACATAAATGTCAACATCCTGGAAGTGGATACAGGTGCATTCTCACACTACTTGTTGATACAATTCAAATCTTCTCGATCTACATTAAAAAGATCACATTACTACATGTGAAGAGCCAGCCCATGCTCTAACTGAATCCTTCATGAATGAACATTTAAAGCCTTCTGTTGTCATCATACGTTTCTATTCAAGCCTGAATCCCAGCAGAAAGCTGTCAGAAGAGACTGGCTGGGACTCCCATTTCTTGTTGTGTGCAGGTGTAAGGCAACCATGCTACAGTGTTAAGAAAATGTCCTTTAATTTTCTCCGGCAATGCACAGCCAGCTGGTTCCAAAGAGTTCCCAGAACTCCGCGGACTGACAACTAACTCCCTAAACTCACTTCCAACACTTCCACAGCGGGAGACTGGAACGATTAGTCACCTTCTACAGCCAGGCAGTCCTACCCCAACACCTAACTCTTACACTACACGGGGCAGAGGAACGTCTCAGCCACCTTTTCAAACCAAATGCCAATCTGAAGTGTGTGTCACCCCGAATTCCCCAAATTCAGAGAGCGGCCCTCCTTTAGCGGAGCCTTCCGCTGGGGGCTGAGAAGTAGCAGCTCCCTGAGTCCCGTGGAAGGAAACTCCAAGAGAAGAGCGAGCGCTCGCGCTCCCACCCGGAGCAGGCTGTGCTGATAACAACGGCGGGAAATGCCTATCCTGAGCGGGTTTCGCCAAGACCGTTCAACTAGAGACTCTCGGACCAGTCTGCACTAAGTCTGCCGGCAGGCACTGCTCTCGAGTCCCGGCCAGCTCCTGCGGGCCAGAGCGAGGAACAAGGCTGCGGAGGGGTGGTGGCCCCGGCTCGGCCCACTCTCCCACCCCACACTGATCCCACTGTGAGTCAGCAGCCGGCGAGTGGACACAGGGGCTGCCTCGGGGCTTCCCATCAGAGGGTGACCCAGGGGGCTCCAGGGAGCTCCAAGCGGCCTGTGCCCCCAGCCCGGCCCCCCTCACACACAGTGAGTCAGCAGCACCAGAGCCGGCTAGCCCGGCCCCTCTCTGCTGCCGCCGACCGACATAAGCCGAGCTGAGCCAGCGGGGCCAAGAAGGCGGCGCGGCGACCTTTACCGATGGAGTGGAGGATGTCGATGGAAGCCTCCCGGTCAGTGCTGAGTAGAGACTGGGCTCTCTGGAACTCCACCACCGCCGCCGCCGCCATCTTACCGCTCTCACACCGTCCCCGGCCACGGCCGTCGACGCCGGAAACACATACCCGGAAGGCCCGCCCTCGCGTCCCTCCCCGCTGTGGCCCCCGTGCCTCCGTTCCCAGAGCACCCCGGGAGTTGTAGTCTGTCGGCCGCGCGGGGGCTGAGGGGTGAGAGGGGAACGGGAGCGCCTCGCAGGTGAGCTGCAAGCTCCTCCGCAGCGCCTAGCGGCCCGGCCGCGAGGAAAAGAGGCGGTGCCCAAGCACCGGAGCCCAAGGTTAGTCCCTACCCACCTCAAAAGAGGCTTCTTAATTTCGACTCCCCTTGATCACCCTTGAAAGGAGTTTTTGAGTACTCGGATAGGTATTCAGTGAAAGCTCTTTGTCAGCTGTAAAATGGGGATAACGGGGGCAAAAAAAGAAAAGAAAGCTGTTTGGCTTCCTTTGTAGCCTCCACGTTTAACCATTCATTCAGGGCAAGTGACCTTATAAAGTGCTCGCTATGTAGCTGACAAAGAATGGCACTATTCAAACGCGTTCAAGTCTCTAACAGCGCTTGCGTGACACACGCACAAACACACACTTTCCAGGCTTGAATTCTACAAGATGCTAGCCAGCCTGTGACAGAGCTACCAGTATCAGAGAAAACTGTCTTTCCCGAGCAGCCCATTCAATCTTGAGACAACGCGCTGAACGTTATAAAATGAAATACCATCTTTGTCCCATTCATTGAATAAATACCTCTTGGGAGTCACACAAAAGACTCACCCCAGCTCCCCGGCTCAAAAAAAGAGAAAACCAGATTTCCAATATCTCCAGTTCTTTCAATTAAAATCACAGATACCTGTGAGGATGCCATGTGGAAAGAAAAAAGACATTCTTTGTGACCATTTAGGATTAAACTTAAGGAAGGTGCTAAAGCGGTACAGAGACAGGTCAATATAAGGAATATCTTTCCGTAGGTGATGACAATTCCAAAACTGAAATATACTGTCCCATAAAAGGACCTGTAAAGGGAATCAGCATTGCACTCGTCTGTGACTGGATTAGGCAATTTATGTATCTATCTCCTTTTATCCTCCCAACAATGTTCTGTAAAGATATTTTTTACTCCTCTTTAACAGATGAGGAAGCTGAGGGAATTAAAGTGATTTGGTGAAGCTCAAATAGGGATTGACAGAGCTGAGATCTGAGGGTTATGGAATGCCTTCCTAATTCCTGGTGTATTCAACTGAAAACTGAATAATATCTCATCAAGTTGTTGTAAATAGAATCCATGACTTTGATGGGGAGTTGGATTAAATTTCTCCCAACTCTTAGAGTCCATGAATTTCAGTGTAGGACTGAACCTTTCTTTGCTCAAAAAAGGCATTCCTCCCTTCTCGATCTGGTGTGCAATTAATGATATTGTGCCAAAATGTTAATGGGCTATAAAACTCCAAAGCTGAGAACAAGGCATAAGTTTCTCCACCTTCTAAAGAACAGTTACCAGTTAACTCTCCAAAGAACTTGATAAGACGTGACTAGACCAGTCTTTTAACCTTTCTCTACCTCCAGCTTCAATCAGGGAGACATAAAAATTCAAAAGAAATTCATTAGAAGAAATTATAAAAGATAGAGTGCTCACCTCACTACAAAGAGGTGATACTACAAAAGATTAAGAGTGCCTGCCGGATCTTTCTCCCAAGCTGGTAAGTCTTACTTCTCTGTGCAGCCACTACGGTGAGAGTTTTTTTTGTTGTTGTTGTTTGTTTGTGACAGGGTCTCACTCTGTACCCTGGGCTAGAGTGCAGTGGCATCAAGAGATCCTCCTGCCTCAGGCTCCTGACCAGCTAGGACTACAGGCAAGCCAGAATGCCCGGCTAATTTTTCTATTTTTTTGTAGAAATGGAGTCTTGCTCTTGCTCAGGCTATTCTCAAACTCCTGGCCTCAAGCAATCCTCTGGCCTCAGCCTCCCAAAGTGTTAGGATTACAGGCATGAGCCACTGCACCTGGCCCATAGTGAGAGTTTTGAAGTGAACCAGACATATCTCTCCAGGAGTTTGGGTCCTTCATGCACATTTATGAAGATGGTAACCCACATCTGGCCTGCAGAATTCTTAATTAGGAAAGATGGCTGGCACACTCTACAATAAGACAATGAGAAAGGGCTGCTCCCACTACCTGTGTTTGGTATGGCAATATTCTTATGGACCAAGCAAATGTTGAATAGATATATTATTATTCAGGACGTTCTTGAAGGGACCTACTTGATGGGGTCACCTGCTAGAGTGAGGAGACCCAGTAATAAGGGTCTGGAAGTGTGGACTTCAGGAGGTAGTGGCTGAAGGGGGATCTTCAGGTCCATAGGTAGAGCCTCTAAAGAACCCATAAATGCTCCCAACAAAAAAGAACCAGTACCAGTAGGTGTCTGCCTCTGATGTCATCAGTCATGTAAGAGAACTTTACCTCTTTTCTTATGATCCCTCCTACTTCTCTGACCTCCTCCAAACTCCCTCACCCTGGAAGAGACCTAGAGACAGCAGAGTAAAAGGGAAGGAGAACAAAAAGAGCAAAAGTGCAGACTAAACACAAATTTTCAACTGCCTGATAGAGAATGGAGAAGCTTTAAATTAGATGTGAAACTGAAGTTTTGGTTGGGATGGATTGGACTTTTAATCACTACAAAATAACATAAAAGAGATTCAGGAGATTTGCCCAAGGTGTCATTCAGGGTAAGGGAAGGAAGATCCAACACATGCTTTCAAATTTCAGGCTAGCCACTTAGTAGTTAGTACCTTTAACATGTTTCTTAATTTCTCTGATCTTTGATTTTCTCACCTGGAAAAGAGGGATAATACAACTTAGCTCACAAGATTGTCATAAGGATATAAGTTAATGTGATGACATGGTAAATAAATGTTATTTTCTTGCTGTATAGCATCTTCATTACATAATACTAAGAAGCTATATCATTGGGATCACAAACTACTGCTTAGTAGTCATTCGTCATTGGTTGCATTGATAAGATAAGCAATGTCGCTAAACTTAAGTAGTACTATAATATAAGTCATTCTCAGGAATGTGACATTCTCAATTATACCCAAAGCTCCCACTCACCCTCTTGCAGTTGTCTTGCCATTCTTCCCCGTTTTCAGATTCTTCCTATCTTCTGTGTGTGTGCTGATGTTCTGGGCCTTGTGAGAGTCTGGTTAACATCCCTCTTACTGTGGTCCACAAAGTGTTGCAAAATCTGGCCTACTTCTCCAGCTCATCACTTTGCCTCTTATTCTGCTCAGCCAGCAACTATTTTTCCCCCTCCAACATGCCAAGTTCTTTCCCACCTCAAAGCCTTTATATTCCCCTCGCAAGTTTCAGCGCAAAGGGCATTTCCACCGAAAGGCTTCTCTGCCATCCCATTATAAGCAATCTCTCATGCCTTCAATCCAGTAATCATCACATCACTCTATTCATTTCCTTCCTAATACTTAACACAATCTGTGATTTTATTATCTTACTTGTTTAAAGCTCATCTCCCTCCAAAAGTTTGCAGGGACCTTGCCAATCTTGTTAATAGTTATAGTCCCTATTCCTACAATAGTGGCTTGCACATGGCAAACACTCAATAGTCGTTGAATGATGCATACGAGTATCTGCCCTGTAACAACTTTATACCATGATGTCTGCCTGAAATGTACATGTTCTATGATCTGTGTGACTCATTGGATTGGGGTAGGAGTGGGGGACTGTCACAGATTAGCCCAGGACCTAGCTATTATAGGGCCTGACTTGGAAAAATTAGCTAGGCCAATGCGATTGGGGGATGGAGAGACTGAGCCAGTTAGCCAAGGGAACTGAAATCAAAGTCTGTCACTTGGAACCAACTAGTACCACGTTGGTAGAGAGAAACTCAGTAGACAAGTGGGAAGAAGCAGGACTATGGAAGGCAATCCAAATACCTCCAGAGAAGGCCACCTCAGTTCCTAACAACTTTCCATTAACCAATTCCACTTCCATGAGGCCCAATCATACCATAGTCCCCATTCTTGGAACATTGTGACATGTTCTCTCTCCAAGATCTTCTAACCCTTCTTTTTATGTCAAAAGGAAAGGTTCATCATACAATGATTAAGGTTAAAAAAAATAAAAAGGAAAAGAAAGGTTCAGTGTGGTATAATTACGTCTTTAATGGCTCTCTAATGTTTTCTTATCTTTCCTTTTATAATATCAAAGTGAGATAGTACGTGGATGGAGTTTAGGTTTCTCTGTAGAGTTGACCCTTGAACAACATGGGCTTAAACTGTATGGGTCCACTTATTCACAGATTTTTTTCAGTAAATATATATTGGAAAAATTTTGGGGGATTTTCAACAATTTGAAAAACCTTGCAGACAAACCACACAGCATAGAAATATCAAAAAAATTAAAGTTGGACATGCCATGAATGCATAAAATGTATGTAGATACTAGTCTATTTCATCATTTAGTACCATAAAATACAAAACAAAAATTTATTATAAAAAGTTAAAATTCATCAAACTTTCACATACATGTACAAACTGTACATGGTGCCATTCGTGGTCTAGAGAAATGTAAACAAATGTAAAGATGTAGTATTAAATCATAACTGTACCAAATTAACTGTACTACATACTGTACTACTGTAATAATTTTGTAGCCACCTCCTGTTGCTGTTTAGATGAGCTAAAGTGTTGTGAGTATCCACTTAAGACACCACGTGATGCTAATAGTCTCTGTGTGAGCAGTTCGTCTCTCCAGAAATTGCATATTACAGTAAAAAGTGATCTCTCATGGTTCTTGTGTATTTTTCATAGTGTTTAGTGCAATACGGTAAACCTTGAATAACACCATGGGACCCATATAAAGTGCCACTAGTTATGATGGAAGTGCCCCCAAGAAGCAAAGAAATGTCATGACATTAGAAGAAAAAGTTAAATTGCTTGATATGTCCCATAGATTGAGGTCTGTAGCTGTGGATGCCTGCCATTTTAAGATAAATGAATCCAGCATAAGGACCATTATAAAAAAAGAAAAGGAAATTCTTAAAGCCGTCACTGCAGCTATGTCAACAGGCACAAAAATCTTGCACTTTTTGTGAAATACCTTCTGAAAATGCAGCTTTTATGTGAGTGCAGTGTTGCTATACAAAAGGCATACCTAGAGATTCTAATATGATTTGAGAAAAAGCAAAGTAATTATATGTCAACTTAAAGCAAAAGGAATGTGAAGGATCTAAAGCTAGAGAATTTAATGCCAGCAAAAAATGGTTTGGTAATTTAATAAAGAGGTTTGGCTTTAAAAATATGTCAAGATAACAGGAGAAGCGTCTTCTGCTGACCAAGAGGCAGCAAGAGTTCCCAGACACCATTAAGAAAATCACTGAGGAGAAAGGATATCTGCCTGAATAGGTTTTTAATGCAGACCAAAGTGCCCTGTTCTGGTGGGGAAAAATGCCACAAAAGGACGTGTATTAGTAAAGTAAAGAAGTAAGCATCAGGATTTAAGGGAGGAAGGGGTAGGTTAACTCTACCATTTTGTGCAAAAGCAGCTGGGTTTATGATTAGGACTGCCCCTATCTCTAAAGCTGCTAACCCCCAAGCCTTGAAGAGAAAAAAATAAACATCAGCTTCCAGTCTTTTGGTTGTACAACAAGAAGGCCTAGATGAGAACTCTTTTCTGGATTGGTTCCATCGATGCTCTTTGTCTCTGAAGTCAGAAGTAACTTGACAGTAAGAAACTGCCTTTAAAATTCTTGTGATGTTGGACGATTCCCCTGGCCACCCAGAACCCCATTCCCCATGAGTTCAACATGGAAAGCTTCAAAGTCATGAACTTGCCCCCAAAATAAACTCTAGTTCAGCCTCTAAATCACGGGGTCATAAGGACCTTTCCTGGCTCATTACACATGGGACTCTATGGAAAAGATTGTCAATGCTATGGAAAAGAACTCCAAGAGAGAGAATATCATGAAAGTCTGGAAGGATTACACAATTGAAGACACCATTGTTATTATAGAAAAAGCCACGAATGCCATCAAGCCCAAAGCAATAAATTCCTGCTGGAGAAAACTCTGTCCAGACATTGTGCATGACTTACTTCATGGGATTTACAAGACAGCCAGTCAACGAAACCATGAACGAGATTGGATATGGCAAAAAATGTGGGGGATAGGGAGGAGTTTCAAGATATGGATCTTAGCAGATCTTAGTGGCCAGCGTGGTGGCTTACGCCTGTAATCCTAGCACTCTGGGAAGCAGAGACAGGAGGATGGCTTGAGGTCAGTAGTTCGAGACCATCCTGAGCAAGAGTGAGACCCCCATCTCTACTAAAATAGAAAAAATTATCAGGGCATCGTGGCATGCACCTGTAGTCTCAGCAACTCGGGAGGCTGAGGCAGGAGGATTGTTTGAGTCTAGGAGTTTGAGGTTGCTGTGAGCCTGGCTGACCCCATGCCACTGAAGCCTGGGCACCAGAGCAAGACTCTGTCTCAAAAAAATTAAAAAATGTAAAAAAAAAAAGATATGGATCTTAGAGAAAGTCAAGAGCTAATAGACAACACACCTGAAGAATTAACAGATGATTGATGGAGATGAGTGCTTCCAAACCAGTGCCAGACAATAACAGAGAAGACACAGAAAAAGCAGTGCCAGAAAACAAATTAACATTACATAATCTGGCAGAAGTGTTCCAAGTATTCTAGACTGTTTTGACTTCTTTTTACGACATGGACCTTTCTATGACAGGGGCATGAAACTAATGCAAACACTAGAAGAAGGACTGGTACTATATAGAAACATATTTATAGAAAAGAAAAAGCCAAAAGGTCAGAAATTACGATGTATTTTTGTAAATTTACACTGAGTGTGCCTACTTCTCCTGCCTCCGTTTCCACCACCTCCACCTCTGCCACTCGAGACAAGACCAACACCTCCTCTTTCTCCTCCTTAGCCTACTCAACAGACAACGAAGATGAAGACCTTTATAATGAACCACTTCCATTTAATGAATAGTAAATATATTTCCTCTTTCTTATGATATTCTTAATAACATTCTCTTTTCTCTAGCTTACTTTATTATAAGACTAATAATTATTAAAAGGATTTGTTCTGTAAAATTTGGATACAGTCAAAAGGCCTCACTCAAGGATCCAGAAGGCCCTACTCCTGGAGGGCATCTAGTCAACAGGAGGCTACTAGCAGTTAAGTTCTGGGAGAGTCAAAAGTTGTATATGAGCTGGGCGTGGTGGCTCACACCTGTAATCCTAGCACTCTGGGAGGCTGAGGTGGGAGGACTGCTTGAGCTCAGGAGTTTGAGACCAGCCTAAGCAAGAGAGAGACCCCCATCTCTACTAAAAAGAAATAGAAAGTATTAGCTAGGCATCATGGTGCGCACCTGTAGTGCCAGCTAGTTGGGAGCCTGAGGCAGGAGGAACACTTGAGCCAAGAGCTTGAGGTTGCAGTGAGCTATGATGATGCAACTGCTCTCTACCCAGGGCAAAAAAGTGAGACTGTCTCAAAAAAAAAAAAAAACTACTTCATTCACCATCAAATTGGTATTAACTGATCAAAACTTAAATGCACATATAGTAATAACATTCATCAGGTGTTGAGCAGATGGGAGGGGGAGAAGGAGATGGGTATATTCACACCTAATGGGTGCAGTGCACACTGTCTGGGGAATGGACACACTTGAAGCTCTGACTCGGGTGGGGCAAAGGCAAGATATGTAACCTAAATATTTGTACCCCCGTAATACGCTGAAATTTTTTTAAAAATTTTTTTTAGCCAGGCGTGGTGGCTCACGCCTGTAATCCTAGTACTCTGGGAGGACGAGGTGGGAGGATGGCTCGAGGTCAGGAGTTTGAGACCAGCTTGAGCAAGAGCGAGACCCCTGTCTCTACTAAAAATAGAAAGAAATTAGCCAAACAACTAAAAATATATAGGAAAAAAAATTAGCCGGGCACGGTGGCGCATGGCTGTAGTCCCAGCTACTCAGGAGGCTGAGGCAGGAGGATCGCTTGAGCCCAGGAGTTTGAGGTTGCTGTGAGCTAGGCTGACACCACGACGCTCTAGCCTGGGCAACAGAGTGAGACTCTGTCTAAAAAAAAAAAAAAAAAAATTAAAAATCTACTTCATTTGATGGTTGTACAACAACCATTATGTGCATCCATGTGAATGTACTTACTGCCACAGAACTGTACACTCAAAATGGTTGAAATGGTAAATTTTGTTATGTATATTTTACCACAATAAAAAATCTACTTCACAGAATGGCTGAAATTTAAAATTTTAAAGACACTGGAACACTTCAGCACTATGACTGACACATGTAAGTATTCAGTAAGTAACAATTATTAAAATTATAATTAAGTTGCTGATTAAATTAGCTGATTAGCACCCACTACTGTGTTTCCTTAGGGAACCCAATTAGAAGGCTAAATGAATCTTTTTTTTTGAGACAGAGTTTCACTCTGTTGCTCACTCTGTTGTTATATATATATATATATAGTTGTTTGGCTAATTTCTATTTTTAGTAGAGACGGGGTCTCACTCTTGCTCAGGCTGGTCTCGAACTCCTGAGCTCAAACGATCCACCCGCTTCGGCCTCCCAGAATGCTAGGATTACAGGCGTGAGCCAACACGCCCAGCCTGAATCTTTAATTGTTTATTTTCATAGTAATAGAGTGGCGATCAATTGTCAGTTCTATTTCCCATCTTAGGGCTCCCTCACCCTCAGCATCGCCTCCCTTCCCTCCCCACACCACCCCCAACCATACTACACACCCCTATTCTCCCCCATGCTACCCTATATTCCAAAACTCTTTCTTTCTTCTATATAACCCTTAATTGTTCACTGAGCTTTCTAAACGTTCTGTATCCCAAAGTTAAGCAAATAGAGGAATATTATAATGTACTATCCTGCTCATAAAAGAATATATGCTTCTCCTTCTCCTTTCCCTCCTACCCTTTGACAGGGAGCTAAGGTTAGCACTGCTAAGCTAGTGATAAGTCCTCAACTCTGCACATTTGCTGCCATTGGAGGGCTGGAGAAGAAAAAAAATAGCAGAAAACATGGAAAATATGTCATTATTATCTTTTCATCTCTCTTTGGAAACCCTTCTCTCACACGCTGCCACCTCACCCTAGACCTCCAGGCACCTTATTGTATTTGAGTGGTATTACGGTTCTCCTTTACTGAAAGTGTTGGTGATAAACTTGTCTTTGACTGAAAATGTCTTTATTTCACTCATTTTGTATTGACAGTTCTAGTGGGTATAAAATTCTTAACGTTGACATTTATTTTCACTCAGCATTTTGAAGATACTAGAGATGACTGCTTTCAGTCTAAATTGAACTTCCTTTATAGGTAATCTGTCTTTTCTCCTTGGTTAATTTTAATGTATTTTCTGTCCTAGGCTTTCATGTGCTTCACTACAAAACATTTACATCCTGATCAGGATTCGCTATGCTTCCTGAATCTGAGGATTCATGCCTTCCATTAATGCTGGAAAATTCTCAGCCATTATGTCTTCAAATATTGCCTCCTCTACGTTCCTTTTCGCCTGGAAATATTATTAGATGTAAGTTAAACCTGCATTGTCCAATATTAGTCACTAGCCACATGTGGCTAGGGAGCATTTGAAATGTGGCTAATCAAAACTGGGCTGTGTGTTGTATAAGTGCAAAATATACACTGTATTTCAAAGACAATATGAGAAAAAAAAATGAAAAATATCTCATTCCTGATTTTTATATTATATGTTGAAATGATAATATTTTGGATTAATTTCACATGTTTTTTAATTTTCTTTAAGGTTGGTACTAGAAATTTTTTAATTACCTATATATCTCACATTATATTTCTGATGGACAACACTGTGTAAAAGTATCTACTTCTTTTTTCTACATCTCTTTATGTTTCCCATCTCATCTCTCTATACTACTCTTCTTGGAATTTTCTTCAATTTATTTGGTAGTTTACTGGATTATATCATCAGCTGTTTCTGATCTGCTATTTAATCCATCCACTAAGATTTAATTTTAATCAAACTAAAACGTATTTTTCTATTTTTACAAGATTTGTTTGGTCCTTTTCCAAAGCTGAACTTTTTTCAAAGTATCATATTATTTTGTTATGTTTTGGGTTCCTTCTTTTATGTTTTTAATCCTTTAAAACAAATGCTATAATCTGTATCTGGTAACTATTCGATATTCTTGGGTGTCTAATCCTGCAGTTTGTTGTGTCTGCTGACTCCTCCCTTGAAGGATTGTTTTCTCATGTGTTTGTAATTTTCCATTATGAGCTCATCTACAACAGGGTCTTCTCTTTGTTATTCCTAGGAGACCTGGGTTGAGTTTGCTTCTGCAAACCCATCCCAGTATCATGGGTCCATGACTATAATTTACATTCACTTTTAGACTTTAGGGAATTCCTATACAGCAAAGATAATATGATTTAAACCTCAAATGAGGAGTGCACATGGTTACAATTTACCAGCAGAGATTTTTACTTTTATTTATTTTCCTACTCAGTGCCCAGGCTGAAACAAATAAGTTTCCTGGTTGGCTGCCTGTGTCAGGAGACAGCCTTTTTTTTATTTACTTTTTTCTGATTATCCCTTTCACTAATGGGATAGCCCTTTGAGAATCCTGGATTTATGTAGATGTCTCAGTTCTGATTTCCATGTCGACCAAGCTAAAGCCCATGTCTCTTTCTCTGTGTGTGGTTTAGGTAGATAAAAGTAGTAAGAATTATAAAACAAACACCTATGTTCCTACCACTCAGAATTAATAATTATAAGTGTGGCAAATTTGATTCTTTTTAAGAAACAAAATATTATAAAGAAAGCTAATGTCCCCTTTAAACCATCATTCCTAGTCCTACCCCTCCACTGTAGAGCAACAACTCTTCCATTCATGTTTAATATTTACAGATATACATAGGTATATCTAATCCTAGCACTGTGGGAGGCCGAGGCAGGCGGATCGCTCACATGGTCAGGAGTTCGAAACCAGCCTGAGCAAGAGCAAGACCCCGTCTCTACTAAAAA
>CAUYRT010105459.1:0-25716 GCA_963574885.1 Lepilemur ruficaudatus | reverse complement strand
TAGGAGGATGGAAGGTAGGATAGGAAGGGTGTAAGAAGGTAGGTAAGGAGGAAGTAAGGAAGGATGGAAAGGAAGGAGGAAGGAAAGGAGGAAGGAAGGAAGGAGGAAGGAAGGAAGGAAGAAGGAAGGAAGGAAAAGAGGGAAGAAGGAAGGAGGAAGGAAGGAAGGGAGGGAGGGAGGAAGGAGGAAGGAAGGAAGGGAGGGAGGGAGGGAGGGAGGGAGGAAGGAGGAAGGAAGGAAAGGAAGGAGGAAGGAAGGAAGGAAGGGAGGGAGGGAGGAAAGAGGAAGGAAGGAAAGGAAGGAGGAAGGAAGGAAGGGAAGGAGGAAGGAAGGAAGGAAAGGAAGGGAGGAAGAAGGAAGGAAGGAGGAAGGGAGGAAGGGAGGAAAGGAAGGAGGAAGGAAGGGAGGAAGGAGGAAGGAAGGAAGGAGGAGGGAAGGGAAGAAGGGAGGGAGGGACGAAGGAAGGAAGAAAGAAAGAAAGAAAGAAGGAGGGAAGGAGGAAGGAAGAAAGGAAGTAATGAAGGAAGAAAGGAAAGGAACAAAAGCAAACTTTTATTGCCTCAGAGTATTTACCCCAGAAGCTAGGAAAAGACACGCAGGCCTAAATACCTGAAGAGAGGGAGCACTTGGACAACACAGTTTAGTTGACTACAGAAGGTAAACCAACTGGAGATCTCAGTAGAATCTCCACAAGTGAAATACAATTTTCAAAAAAACTAAAACCCATGTCTGCCATGCAAACATAAAGTAAGCATGTGTTAAAGATTTATACAACTCATTAGTGAGGGAACCAGCTAGTTGATAAGGCTGGTTCTCTAATTTCCATTTAAATATTTATTGGCTCATTTCCCTGCTCAAAACCTTCAGTGGACTCTTTTTTCTTTGCTTTCTTGCATCTGATTAACAAGGAAAATCAAAAAAGATGAAAATCTTGGATCACATGGAAAGCAACATTCACAATAAAATTCTCTGCCTCCTTACCAAGTCTTTTGACTCCAAGTACAGAATTGTTTCAACTACACTGTAACTGTCTCTGCTGAGACACAATCTTTGTCTTCTAGAAGCTTGTAAAAGCTTTGGAAATATGAATAAACAATAAAAAGACAAAGGCAGAAACTCAGTGGTGACTGTGGGCTGAATTAGTCACAATAACTAAGGAACAGGCAGGAATCGAACGGGGTCCCAAGGCCAAAAGCCCTCCAGTAGGAGATGTTCTCAGGAACCAGACACATGGAACTTCATCTGCAATATGTTTAGGGGCATTCGAGGTAAGTGACTTATCAACTGATAACACAAAAGTTGGTTTTTGCTTTGATACTGAAATCTCAGAGAGGTAATAAGAGATTTAATGAACAGACATGGTTTCCACTGGTAAGAAGTTTTGGCTTGTTCAGAAGGACAATTGACTTATAAAATATTTTCTGTAGATCCATGTCATTGGTTCTCCTTTCTGTTATGAAAGCTCTAGACAGAAGTACATGATAAATTAATCCACATGCCCTTCGTCCCTAAAGCAAAATAACTTTGTTTATCAGCTTGTAAGGCAATACAAGAAAAACTTGTTTGAACTTTGAATAACAATGAGAAAGTGAAAGGAGAGAAAGAAAGGGGGGAAGGAGGGAGGGAGACAGAGAAGAGGGGAAACTAGCTTTTCTGTAAAACAAACAAACGAAGAAACCATCTTCTAAATAAACAGCTTAATTCTAAGCAAAGTGTAAATCAGAAATTGTAGCAGATCCCTCAGTCCCAAGTGTAGTTAGAATGACTGCGGACACTAAAGGCAATGGTGGACACTTGGGAGAACATGTTTAGCATTCATTCTTTGGAGAAAAAAGAAAATCACACAAGGTTAGATGATGGGTCGGATCCAGGCGAACCCGGGCTACGGACGCGATGAGCAGGAGCCGTGTGTGCACAGACACCATTGCCGCCCGGCTCGTTTCCTCTGCTGTGCGCGCCGTGTGGGAGGACAGAAATACGGCCTCCGGAAAAGTCCCCTGTGGAGCCACCTGCCATAAAGCTCCGAAAAAAAGACAGAACTGCTTTTATATGAAAAGGTAATAGCAAGTGGATGGAACTCTCTTGACAGAGCAATATTTTTCAAAGAATATGAAGCCAATATGACTTGACAGTTCTTTCCATTAAAAGATTTGAAAGTTGAGTTTAGATTTCATATTGTAGCTTTTCTGCCAAGCCCAAGTTTTGGCATTCTAGCTATTTGGTTTTTATTTCCTGTTAGTAGATATCTATAATCCCCAATGGATGTTGATGATGTTCCACAATCAGCAGATGACTTCATTAAAAACTTATGGAGAATTTTTAAAAACAGAGGTCCTGTCCTCAAGATATTCTAACTCAAGAAGTCTAGAATAGTCATTGGGAATCAGCATGTATTTCTAAATACTCTTTAGAATTTCTGATGATCGACAGATTTAAAGGCCAGTACATTACACGGGAGCTCTGGGAACAGGATCAAGTCTACAGATTAGCCTGCTTATCTTGGAAGGCGCCTTCCAGAAGGCTTCAGAGATGCATTTTAGAGGGAAGGCAGTAGCAGGATGTTGGAGAGAGAAGCTTTGGCAACCTTTTGGAATGACCGTACAGAAAATTTTGAAAATGATCCAAGAAGCTTCTAATTTGAGCAATGATGAAGATGGCAAAGATAACTTTTAATTAGCTTCAAGACAGCTGGGACAAAAAGTCCAGTGTTCCCTCCAGCCTTCAGGACGTAGCTGCGACCTGGGGAGACAAGCAGGGGCAGAACCTCCGCAGCACCCGCGAGAGCCGCGGTGGGGCTGTGCCCTGCACCCCGCGCCATGGACACTCCCTGGCCAGCTGCTGAGTCAGGCCACGCATCAGAGTAACGACATTTGATAAAGCACAGACAGCTAGGACCGGCTGAGAACGGGCCGAGTTTGAGTGAAGGAGATTTTAGACCAGGCCCCGTTTGTGGTCACACGTGTCATCTCGCGATACCCGAAGTGAATTTTGTCAAGAGGGAGAGGAGAGAAATTGAAAAGCGAGCCAGGTAAGAGCTGCTGCAGTGGGAACGTGGACGTCAGCTAAGAAACCAGACCTTCGGAGGCCTCGAATGGTGACCCCCAAAAGATACCTCTGTGTTTTAATTTGGGATTTGTGAGCTAACCAGAACTCAGCTGGGGAAAAGGGTGTTTGCAGATGTGATTAAGTGAAGGATCTTGAGTTAAAACCATTCTGGACTATTCTGGCTGTCTTCATAAGAGAAACGCAGAGGAGAGGCAGAGACGGCCACGTGAGGAGGAAGGCAGAGACCAGAGTTGTGCAGCCACAAGGCAAAGAACACCCAGAACCACCAGCAGCTCGGACGAGCAAGAAAGAACCCTCCCGGAGACCATGTCCCTTCATCACAACGGTGGGACACATTGCTCTCGCCCGCTGCTTTGTGCAGCACGGAAGGTGGCAAAGGAAGGGAGGTAGCAAAGGTCTCGAATTATTGGGAATGGCAGAGGTCAGAAAGATGGTGGAGGATGCACTCCCAGGACCACGCCAGGGGATGCAATACCGCCAGCACGCGTCAGTCACGCAGCCAAAAGCAGAGACGACTGAGGACACAAGCGGTTGCAGAGGAAATAGGAGCCGGTGGCTTTGGAGAATTTCAGTGGCCAATAGAACACTCAAATCTGCTCTGGACTGTTCCTCGGGAAGAGATTGTTCACCGGGACTCGAGCCTTCCAGGATTCCTCCGGTGGGAGCGGCGTGCAACCCTCCTCTCAAATGCCGGGTGGGCAGAAGGAGGCGACACTCTAGGCTTATTCATTCAACGTTAGGTGCTGCTTTTTCCTGAATTATCTTTAGACAGCATCGCTGTGTCAAACAAAACCAGTATGCTGCCTGAGGGAATAATTGCTAGAAAAGAAAAAGTGGCATGGGAGAAATCTGCATTTCCAGATGTTTATTCAACCTTGCTTCCGTGTAGCGGAAGCAGAAGGAGCCCTGCTCCAACAGCCACATTAGAAGGATTAAGGCTCAGTTCCCATCAGAGCTAGATAAAGACAAGGGAGACCCTAGGGAGGATAATGCCATCCAACTAATATTTCTTAAATATTTGCTATTTATTTAGCAGAGGAGGGAACAAAGGGACTTCTGTGGATATCGTGAACAGAATTGGATATCAAATGTTTAAGGAAACTGTTTACTAGTCTACTTTCATTTGCTAAAGCAGGGTCAACGGGCACAGGAAAACAAAGAAACAAACAAACTCTGTAAAACGTTTCTTATTTTTCAGTAGTTCTTGGTTCCCAGTTTACTTTCATTATTTTCAGGAACAGACAACTTCTTGGGACACATGTTAATTGCTTAAAACGTAGATAATTAAAAAGCTCATTTAATTTTGGTAAGCTGCCCTGCATCCGCCTTGCTTTGTTCATTGCTTCGGCTAACTGAGATCGCCAGCGGGGATGGTGTGACAAACTCCCAGAGCACAGGGCTGCGCAGGACGCGAGCGCTCTGCATCTCTGTTCAGCAATTCATGGGTTACCAGGTATATGAGACATTTTAGCCGACCATGAGTTAAGTGATGCCCTCTTTCTGCGAATTTCTGGTTTTGATAGGTGGACATCTTGGACACTTTCTTTCTGCCCCTTAGTCTAGGTCTGGGTCTACTGACAGTCCCTGTCAGTCTGCTTCCGCCATAGATCTGCACCTATCGACGATTTTAAGCCTGCGGAAAATGCTCTGTTCATTTAAATCATCTTCATCTTTCCAGACACAATGCACGTCCTGTAGTTCCCGATAGAATCTGCACAGTGTCGCAGTTTGCGCAAAGCCCTTTCCTTTCAAGCCATTGCAAGTGTTGCCTATGAGTTAATTTTGGAACTTAATTAAACTTTTCTATTAAAACTTTGAGTTTACAAAGTGTTTTATCATCAGTGACATATTTTAATCATTATGAAGAACCTTTGAGGTGGGGTTTATTATTATTAAATTCTATTTTTAAGACAATGAAACTTGAAGTGATTTGCCCGGCAGCACACAAGCAGTGCGTGATATTCCCAGGATCCTAACCCAGTTTATTCATTCATTTTTTCATTTACAAAAACTGTCTTTCATCAACCATAAAATGCACTTTATGCTTACATTTTAACATCTTAAAACTGGTATGATGTGTTTGGCACTGCTTGTGTTTCTTTAAGAGCATGAAATATAACAAAAGGGTGTTTCACACGATCATGTTATCTTAGATGAGGTGGAATGTTGTGTTTAGTGGGGGACCTGCCGCACGCCTGGAGCTGTGCTAGAAATAAAACTGCGTGGTGACGTTGTCGTCTTTCCCTCTCCTGTGGCGTTCCCCTGCGTCATCACGCCACCCAGCCCTCGCCTGTCCCGTGAGTTAGAAACAGTAGCCTAAATACGATCACAAGCCACTCGAGGTGCTGCATCTGTCTGAATTGCCTTCCTTGTAGGTAACCCGTGGTAAGTTCCCAGCGTATCCGTTCTGTTGCTTCTTGTCCTTTCCACACTACATAGAAGGAGGTCCCAGGTGGTAGAATCATCATATTGATCCAGATTTTTAAGATATATTTTCTAGAGCTCGAGAAATCACAGCTGGGCCAGTGATATGAAGACTCCAGGGTCTCTACGATTTGCTGCACTGTGATTTGCCAGTGTGGCATCCGATGCCTTGGGAGCATGGGGGTAGTTGCTAGGTGGACCCTCCCCGCATATGCTGCCCCACACACTACCCTCACATTGCCAAAACCAACACTAAACTAAAGCAGAGTCTTTATAGCAGACTTGGCAGCTACCACAGGGTAAGAGTCAGTGAAGTTCTGAGACACGGCGCAGCGGACAGACCCGGGCTGTAGCCCTGGCTTCCTGCTAACCTGCCGTCCATCTCTGCACTAGACTTGACTTGTCCTTAAGGTGACTGTACTAGACTGAATGACCTTCAGGTCCCCCCGGCATTGAGAGTCTAAGAAGTGGAAGCCAGCAAAGGCTTGGTTTTATTTTCCCACCACGCGCTTCCCATTACGGTTCCCACTCAGCGGGTGCAGGCCCCGTGGAAGGGACGCAACAACAGGTGTGCAAAAACTGGCTCTGAAAGTGCCCATGTCACCAGAACAAGTTGCAGCTTTCGTGGTAATTTATTAGTCACTGACGACTAAACACTCCTCTGCCCCCGTTTAAGCTGGCGAGGGTCCCACAGAGGGCACGGGAGAAACAGAGAGGGTTTGGTGCACGCAGCGTTCTGTCCTAGAGACCCACGCAGTCTGCTCCTGCTCACCTGCCCAGGTCACGCCTCACGGCCACGTAAGTGACCGATGTGAACAAGCAGCAAATGCATCTTCCAAGCCAGCAATGTCCTAGGAATGTCAGAAAAAGTTACTTCTGAGCATTAGAATTTAAATACAGGCCTGTAATTTTACTGTATTTTTTGCCATTTATTTTAATTTCTGAAGTGAGAACTCAGGTGCGTGTACGTGCCTTTGTCTGAAACCACATTTCCTGGGAAGTAACCCAATTGTTTCGTGTGTGCAAGGCCACATTTGCTTTCTCCAGACATCTCATCTCTGAAGGGGCCAAGGCGTCAGAGTCCTTGACAACAGCTGCTGCACACTGGCAGCTTCCACATCGTCGCTGCTTATTGAGAGAGGATTCTGGAGTCACCAACACGTCTGTGCGGGCCGTGAGGCAGAGCAAAGGACAACACCAAAGCCAATCACAGGATCGGGAGGGTTCTTCACGGTACTCTGCATTTGATGAATGTGGTGACGTGACTTTCCCAGGGCTGGTTAACTCTTGAAGCCCGGTGCCCTGGCCTCCGTTCAGCCTTCACCTCCCACCAGCTCGCCCGCAGAGTTCAGGCCTGTACGAGGTGCGTTAGAGAGCTCTGCCCTCAGAAAGGCCGCAGGAGGTCCCCTCACCCCATCACGAGGCACTGGACGGGGAAGCAAGGAAGCAGGGCCCTTCCCCAGGGTAGGATCTCGGGAGTAGAGGCAAGAAGGAGGTGGAAAAAATGAAGCTTCAAGGGAAAGCACGTTAATCAATAGAAACACAAAATTAGATTTTCCCCTAACTTTCCCTTTGGTATGTTCTTTACCTCCTCAGTTAGACAGAGAGGAAACTATGTTATAATGGAAAACACTAGACAGCACATCAGAGACCTGAGGTCTGGTCCTGGCTCCTTCTCATTTGCCAGATGAGCAGTGCAGCACAGCACAACAGGCCTTGGGTATAGGACTGCAGGAGCTCAGGGAGCCATTCTGCTTCCCTCCCAGAGATACACCAAAATTCCTAATGGATCTCAGCATACCATGTGATAATGTGGTTTCCTTTTTCATTCTTTGTCCTCTATACATGTTTCTATATTTTTTCAGCAAATAAAAGTATGATCAATTTAGCTCAATTACATATTAGTGGCTTTAAGCATCAGTTTTCTTACCCCTTCCAAATAAGAATAATAATATATATTTGCCAAAATATTGACATAATTAAAGAACATAATTTAATGAGCTTCGCATATACTAGTTGCTCAATAAACATATTTACATTCTTCTGAGTGGCCTTGCATAGTGCATTTATTTTCATTGAGTCTATTTTCTCGTCAGAGAAGAGGAATGATGATAACAACCATAAGGTAGAAAAAATTGTGATAAAATATGTAAAAATCCTATGGAAATAAAAAGCAATACTGTAGGATACAAATGCTGAATATTGACATTATAGTGTGATGCTATATAAATTGACATAAAATGATGCCCACTCCACAATAAGATGCCAATGCACACTTATCAGAATGGCCAGATCATTTTTTTTTAAAAAGTGCTAACACGGAACACTGGCAAAAGTGCAGAGAAAATAGATAACTCATACATTGCTGGTGGGAAAGTAGAATTGTACAGCTCTATAACACTTTCTCTGGAAAACAGTTTGGTAGTTTCTTATAAAACTAAATGCGCAGTGACCATATGAATCAGTATACACTTGGAGGCATGTATCCCAGAGAAACGAAACGTGTATTTGCATAAGACCTGCCCATAAAAGGTTTCTGTCTAGTCCATTTGGGCTGCTATAACAAAAGCCTCAGACTAGGTAACTTCTAATAGACAACAGAAATTTATTTCTTACAATTCTAGAAACTTCTGAGAAATCCAAAATCAAGGCACCAGCGGACTTGATGAACAGGTCCCTCAGGCCTCTCTCTCAAGAGCACTAGTCACATCAACAAGGGTTTTGCCCCTGATCTCATCACCTCCTCGAGGCTCCACCTCTTAATACCATTGCACTGAGGATTAGGTTTCAACATAGGAATTTGTGGGAACACAAACATTCAGATCATAGCAGGTCTACACTGTACGAGAAGACTTCAAAAAGTTCATGGACAGTGGAATTAAAAGATAAAAACAAAAAATATAAACTTTACTTATATAAGCTCCATCAAGGTCAAGACACCTTTGTAAGCAGTGCTACCAGCCATTTAGTCCATCCCTAAAAAACTGGGGCCCTGGGAGCATAGCCATGTCCATGCTGTCTTTTTACATTACTAACCGTAGAAAGGTGGGTGCTCTTTACAAATTTTTTAAGATTAGGAAAGAAAAAGGAGTCAGAAGGAGCCAAATCAGGACTGTAAGGTGGTGACCTAATGGTTTCCCATCAAAACTATTGTAAAATTGCCCCGTTTGATGCAAGAGTGAGCGTCAGTGCTGCCACGGTGCAGAGAGCTCTGCAGAAGCCTTCCCGGTGTTTATCTGCCAACGCGCTGGCTGACTTTCTCAAAACACGCTCATGACTGGCAGATGCTGTCATTCTTTGGCCCTCCCGCTGCAGAAAGTCAAGAAGCAAAATACCTTGAGCATCCCAAAAAACCTTCACTGCGTCCCTTGCCTTTGACCGTCCACTTTGGCTGCGACTGGCCCACGTCCGCCTCTGGGGAGCTGTCGCCTTGTGCTTTGTCTTCAGGACCGCACTGGCAAAGCCATAACGCATCTCCTGTTACAGTTCTTTGAAGAATCATTCAGGATCTTGATTTCGCTTGTTTAAAATCTCCACTGAAACTCTGCTCTTGTCTGCCACTATCTAAGTGCAGGGGTTTTGGCACACATCATGTGGGAAGTTTGCTCAACTTTACTTTTTCAGTCCAAATTGCATAAGGGGACCCGATCTAGGTGTCTGTGGGGCTGGCTATTGTTTGTGTTGTAAATTGCCAGTCCTCGTCATTAGAGAGGAACAGGTGAATTTCTTCCTTGCAAATTGATTCTAATGGTCTGCTGCTGTGGGCTTCATTGTCAACATCACCTCATCCTTACGTAAACTGAGTTATCTATTTGTAAGCTGCTGATTTTCTTTAGGGTATTGTCCTCATAAACTTTTCATACAGCAACAATGATCCCACCATTCTTCCATCCAAGCTTCTCCATAAATTCGACGTTTATTCTTGCTTCAATGTTAGCGGAATTCATGTTGCTCTGATAGAGGATCTTTTCAAACTGATGTCTTATCCTTCTTGGTGCCTCAAACAAGATCAGAGATGAACAGAGATGTTCAGAGATGTTATAACAAATTAGTACAAGTTTGTTTTGATGCAAAAAATTTTGAAATTCATGCACAATTTCTTCATAATATGCATTTTCCATACTCCTTGAAGTCCATTTGTCTAATTCTATTTATATAACATTCTCGAAATGGCAGTGCTATAGAACGGGGAGCAGATTATAGGTTGAGGGGGTTAAGGATGGGGGAAGGGCTGGAGAAGGGGACAGCTGAGCCTATAAAAGGACAGCATGAGGGATCCCAGTGGTGTTGGAACTGTCTGTACCTGGACTGTGGTGATGGGTGTGTGAACCTACACGTGCTAAAATTGCATAGACTTACACACACACCCCGACTCCCACACACAACTGTACAAGTAAAACAGGAAAAATCAGAATAAAATCAGTAGATGCAACAATGTCAATATCCTGGTTGTGACATTATACTATAGTTGTCCAAGATGTTACCATGGGGAAACTGGGTAAAAGATACATGGAATCTCTGTGTATTATTTGTTATAAGTGACTGTGGAACAAAATTATCTCAAAATAGAAAACTTTAAGAAGTGAGTCTTAGGGTATTTGTTATACGAAAAAGCAGTCTACTTTTACAAAACATGCATAGTGAAAGTTGGGAGAATACACTGTTAGTCAGGGTTCAGTTGCACGTAACAGAATCCATTCCAGCTAATTTAGGCACAGTGGGATTTGATACAGGGAATGAAGTGTTTGCAGAGTCATTGGAAAGCTTGATGAGCAGGCTTTAGATCTAACTTCCGGTAATGACTCCCTGAGCAGCGCTGTAGAACAGGCCACCAAGGAGCTGCCACCACCAGCAGCCACAGCAGAGAAAGATGTTGCACCGACGGCTCCAGCCCCCCTGCTCCAGCGGGGCTCACGCCAGCAACACGGGAGCTTTGTGCCTCATGGACAGAACACAACATGGCCCTGCGCTGCTGCCTTTACTGCTTGCGCGATCGTGCTGCTGTCCCGAGAAACCAGAGATGCGGCAGAACCAACTCCGTCTCATGTCTACCTTCCAAACCTCCCGCTGTGGCTGCGCTTTGGCTCGGGGGTAGATGCATTGTGTGGGAAACCTAAGGTTCAGGTGAGTCTTAGAAATACACCCTTTACCTTCCAAGCCTCTAAAGTGAAGTGAGAATCTGAACGGCACCTGCCGCAGAGGCAGACCACAGTCCCCAGCGGATCTCTCCACACTATGTGATCCTGTTCTTCTTTCTTCTCTGCATCTTTCTCTACGACTTCTTTTTAAAAGTGTATGGTGTTATTAATAAAAACAAAAAAGCTATTCCACTTCGAAAAGTCAAACCAAACAAGTAATCAATGAGCCAGTTTGCGGGGTGAGGGGG
The DNA here is from genome assembly GCA_963574885.1 of Lepilemur ruficaudatus. NCBI lineage: Eukaryota > Metazoa > Chordata > Mammalia > Primates > Lepilemuridae > Lepilemur > Lepilemur ruficaudatus. The sequence continues at coordinate 14,840 of CAUYRT010105459.1, read as the reverse complement.
CCACAGGGAGTGGGAACCTGCTCATCTTCAAATCCCCATGAAAGCCTGAGAGCCTCTGTTTCTTGATAAATGGTGATCCCTGCCCAGAAAGCTTCAGGCCCGGGTTGAAAACCGATGTGTCTGCAGTGAGAAGTAACATAAGTGGGTGAAACCGGCTGAAGCCATCTAGGGTGGTGAGAACTATGCACACATGCCCGTCTGACCTTGAAAGTCACTGGCTCCATCTAATTATTGCCACGTAGAAACTCAGACTCAGGGTTAGCCCATTTTCTGATTGCTTTTTAAAAGGATTTTTATAAAAGATATGATGATTTTAAATGTCGGTTTCAACACATTTAAATCTTGGCTTCTACTGATTGCAACAGAAACAGCAGCTCGTTGGTGGCGTACCCTACAGCGTTGTTAGGGGAGTCGTTACTGGAAGCTCAAATTAAAATATTTTTACTAACACTGTGAATTCCAAACAGAACACCTCTTCAAGCTGGATTTTTCCTGAGAGCCACCAAGGATGCAAGCTCTGCTCTAAGCCCCTGCTGTACCCGAAACTCTGTCTTTGAAGCTCTGGTAGATTTGTTTTTAAACAACAGGGACTGCACTGGAGGAAACTCATTCAAACCAATGGGCGTAGCTACCGTGATAAGAACTTGCCGGGTTCGTAACTGGACATCCCTTGGAACCAAGGCAGAGATGAGTTCCGAGGCTCTTTGGTGGGTCTCCCTCCTCTCTGCCTCTTCCACTAGCATCTTATCAACCAGTAAGGCAGGGGACAAGGGCCAGGGGATGAGAGGACACGCATGCTTGAGACATCATTTAGTACTGAATTCAGCCCTTACATTTTCACCTTCAAATAAATTCCAAAGAAGAAACAGGAAAAAAATAAGGATAGGCTGCCAGGAAAAGGCAGGATGGATATGTACAAGAGCTGCCATGGCTCTTCCAATGATACTGATGCTATTGTTTTTCCCATGTTAAAGAGGAGGAAACTGAGGCACGAGAGTCCAGGCAATGTACGGGGTCAGCCTGTGTGCACTGTGGATCCAGGCCCCGTCGGGCCAGAGCTGGTCTAGCCACGGCCAACCTTGCTCCCCTCTCCAGGAGCCGGGGCACTGAGACTGTGGTTTCTGTGCCCATGGGCAATGGGCTGGTGGCAGCGGCTCCCTTGGCTCCTACAGCTGCCCGTGGGCACAGCCTCACGGGGTCCACCTTGCATGTGAGCCACCTGCCTCTCAGCTCCTGCCTGGGGTCCGGGGTGTCCTGGTGGCCTCTGAGGGGTAAGGCCCACCCATCACCCATGCACGGGCCAACCAGAAGTTCCGGGGAATCAACTTCCAGTCGTGGTGAACTTTGATCGATGAAAAATACTAATCTGCAGATGAGCTCTTCCTTCCCACACTCAGGGAAGTTCCGTATCACGTCTCTGAAGAAACCTTGCAAGGCCGAGAAATCAGCGTGCCAGGAGCTGCGGATGGCCTGGCGACAGGCCTCCATGTTCTCCCTCCTCCCTTTCCTCACCTCCTTTTCCTTACTCACTTTTATGGGGCTTGCGTTCCCCCATACATGCGAGCACATCGCCTTTGGCTCCTGTTCTGTGTTCTACGGAACCGGAAGAGAAATGGCTCTTCCGGGGCTGTATAGCTGGCATGCACCTGGCCAGGGCTGGGACCCGGAAGTCTGTTCCCAGAGTCTGAGCTGTGTAAGCACTCCACAGACTACCTCTACAGGAAGAAACAAAACAAAACCTTGAGTTGCAAAGTTAATGACGTCCGTAAAAATAATCTCCTCCCTCCATCTACCAAGGGTGTTGCTGGTGTTTTCCACCTGTCCCCAAACTTAAATCCAACCTTGCCAATCTTACCACATTGCTCCAGGCTGGGTGCTGAAGTTTCCACTATAAACTGCTAACTTTGTGTAGTCTGTATCTGCCAGCTACTGGATGTTGTCTGTTAGCAGGCAAGGTCCACCTAACCGCAGTGTGAGAAATGTCACTGAAATGCAATGTAAAAGCCATTAAACGACAGCCACAGAGCTGTGTTTCCAAATACAGTTTTGTTTATGTTGGTGAATAATCCCAACTTCCCTCCAACAAATACTTACTCTGTCTTATTATGAAGCAGGCACTAGATCAAGCTCAAAGAAAAGAAGCTATGCAAAATATAGCCTTTGTGCTCACAGGACCTACTTCTAGTGGGACACACAGATACTTCAAGAAACAAGTCTATTAACAGCAGTGTGATCAAGGGCTACACCTGCATTTTCCTTAATGAAAATTTGTTTTTAGAGAGAAGTCTGTCTTTGTTTATTTGCTCAAATGAAAATCTTTAGGCAAACAAGTAATGAGGGTCCTAATAAATGTTTAAAGGAGTACTATCCCAGATCTGTGTAGGGCAGAGAACATGGGATGCTCAGAGTATTAGCAGAACCACAGCGCGTGGGGCCTCCTCCAGGTGGGATCACATTCAGCTTCCAGTCCAATAATAAATGCTGACGTCTGTTAAGTTCCTGCTCCATGTCAGACTTTGCAAAGCATTCCACCTATTTTAACTCACATAAGGCTCACAAGGGTAGTATAAGGTGGGCACCTATTAAGGCCTCCCTAGTGTTATGGCTGAGAGACTGGAGCACAGAGCAATTAGACACCAGGCCGAGGACACACCGAGGGTGCCTGGCCAGCACCTGCACATCGGACACTGGGCTGCAGAGCTGCCTGTACCCTCGCACTACCCACTGCCGTCTCTCAGATCAGATCAGCCTCCTGGGCATAACCTCCGGTGGTCAGATATCTTCTAGCTTCCCTAAGGATGATTTTTGACTTTTCTTTTCAAAATTATACACTAAACCTTACAGAAACAATTTTTAATTTCTCCATATATGACCTCTTGAGGTGATGAGAATCACACACGGAGCTCGAACTGGGACACTCTTGAGAGTGGAAGAGGGTACAATATTAATTGTTAAACTGGGACAGCAGGTGCAACCCAGACTGTCCCAGGTCAATGGAGATGTATAGTCACCTGGATATATGTCATGTGCCCCTCAGAGAGAAACAGCAGAAGTTGTGCCATGTTGGATTCAGAATGTTTAAGCAAAAACTGCAGTCAGAATATTACAGAGCTAGAAAAAGGACTCAAGGGCCCCTTAGCATGGAATCGTTCAAAGTCTTTCCATTTCTTTAACTATGTCAAGCTTCTTAGTGTACTATAAAAGGTCCTCCATGATCTGGTTCCTGCCTGCCTTTCCCATCTCATATCCAAAATCCTTCCTCCCCAATCCTGTGTGCTGGTCAGTGGGTTATGTCAAGTTTTCCATTCTTTGCACACCTCTTTGTCTTGTACACACTGTTGCCTCTTTTTACAATGTCATTTACCCTGTTGTGTAAGGGACAAATTCCTACGCATCTTTGAAGAACCAATTCAGAGCTGATCCTTTTGTTTTTCTTCCACTAGAGTAAGTCCCTTGCATGAAAGACTCGGTTCAGGTTACACAGAGTATAAGCAGTTGATCCAGAAGGTTTAACCGGATTTAACTGACTCCAAAGTCAGTGGACCTGGCTTTCAAAGGATCAGGAATTTTTCAAGCAGAAAGGATGGGGGCTGGGCTTCCAGCCTGGAAACAGCATATGAAAAGCAGAGAGTGGCAGAACATTATGATGGAGAGAAACAATAAACCCAGAGCAGCTAGAGATGGAGATGCTGGGAGTGAAGAGCCTCGTGCCTTGTGCTGACACAGCCCAAGAGATCGCATTAGACTCTGCCAGAGGTGATCCTATGTGACCAATGACTTCGAAGGCTACTTGCTTCTCAGCTGAATTCATAAGAGCGTCAAGTTGCTCCTGGGATGGAACTATCAAACTCTTTTGTATACCATAAAAAAAAATAGCCTCTCTATCGACATAATTGCTTTGATTAGAAAAATGTTATTAACCTTTCAAAAACTTACCATTTCGTTTTCTTGGAGTTTGGTCAAGTTTCCGCATTTATCTTGAAAATGCTAGTTTCTACACTATTTTTAATTGAAGGGCTTTAGGGCAAATTCAATTAAGTTGTGGTATATGGGTTGAAACTTGCAAGATATTAAAAATATTCCACTGCACAGTTCACAGTTACCCAACTTCTAATCTGAGTCCCGTCCCGTTGTCATTCTAACTTTGCATTCAAACTCAGCAGATATGCTCAGAAGAAATGACTGAGGGCTTCGGCAAACACGAAGGCATCCTAAACGCATTTGAGCTTACTTAAAGACAATCTATCTAAAATGATACCAATCCTAATTGGTATTTAGAGAATCAAAAGGCTGGAAGGGGCCTCAGGGATCTTCTTTCAAATCCTCCCTCTTTATAGATGAGCAAATCGTTGTCCAAAGTCTGTAACCCAATCGACGGCAACAGAGCTACAACTAGGAATCAAGGAAGGATCCCAAGAATCAGCTGTCTTAGCCTTGTCCCAGGGTTGGGTGGCATTCTAGTCACCTTATGTTCTTAGGTGACTCACTCTCTGGAGATCCTCTAGCCAGGGCCCTAATGTTTTAGTTTGGGGAGCCCTGAAGGAAAGACAGTCCACAGTGCAGCTGTCATAGCTCAATTGTGATCCTGGCTCTCTTCTTCCTACTTTCTTACAAACTACACTATCTGTGTCATTGTGCTTACATTTTATTACCACCAGCCGGAAAAGGATCCAGCCCTTCCCGTGCCCCATGCTCCTGCACTGCATCCTGAAACTACCTCCCAAAACTACCTCCCAGCAAAGTCCAGCACAGGAGGGTGGAGTCTGAGGAGAAGAAGGGGGGAGAACAGGTATCGAGGTTCTAGCCTGTATCTCACTCACCCTGTGTATTGGCAATACCAAAATGCACTTCAAGGCTAGATTGGAATTATCTATTAGCAATTGTTTTTCATTAACCACAGCTGTCAGCCTCTTGTTAGCAAAGCCAAAGCCACGCTAGTCAAACAGCTGCTTCACATCCCTGCACAACTGCTAGGGCAAATGTCCATAAATCATTATGCAAATTTGCCCAACGTGACTATGTTGATGTAATGGCTTTCAATTGAATGTATCAAATTTCATGTTTCTGGGATATTTTTTTAGGCAGCTATATCAATATCTTATCCAGAAGAATGTTTTGCAGACATTACTAGGAAGAACTTATAGAGGACAGTATTTGATTTTCCCCTTCTTAATATTGTTACAACATCTTTTTAATTAAAATAAAATTTTGATCAAAGAAATACAGCTCATGATCCGATCACTCGACAACTATTTCATTTTGATCCATTTGTCATTTAGGCTTTAAAATTGAAAAAGCATTATAAAATTGCCCTTCTACAATTTTCCTTTATAAAATTTAATATACAATAAACATTCTTCCTATTTCTGTTTTTCATTTATTTTAAATAACTGTAATGTTTTAGCAACTTCACATGCTATAATCCAACAGCTTCTCTCTTTTAACTTCACTGTTACCATAAGTTGCTGCCACAAACATATATATGGTTCTTTTCTCTTTTCTTGAATTGTTTCTTTAGGGGAAAAATTCATGTTAGGATTAAAGATGTGAACATTTTTATGTCACTTGATGTACATTATTATATTGATTTCCATAAGTGATGCATTACTTTGCAATGCCACTGAGAGAATATCTATGCCCCAGTTTTCCAGGAATCTCACCATCTTGTCTTCTGTGTATTTATTGCTAGTTTGCTAGGTTGTAAAATTCACTCAGGATTCTACATGGCATTTATTTGATCATTGATTGATCAATTCATTTAATGAGTCAGTCAAAAAATATTTATCATATGAATGCCTTGCTAGGAGCCAGAAAAAGAAAGATAGATGAAGTCCTGCACCCTAAGAAGACCTCAGTATCTAAGCTGGCGGATGGACACAGGTGTTTACCACAGAGCGTTTTAAGAATGATGGTGGAGTCATACACAGGGCACCTGGGAGGGAGCACTTGGGAGGAGCATTTAACTTGAGATGGAATTATAAAAAATGATCCAGAAATGAAGTGACAAGTGGGGACATGAGTGTTCCAAGAACAGAATCAGAGACAAATCATGGACAAAGGCATGCAGGCATGAGAGGAAAATCAGCTTGGGCTACCTCCGGGCCAGCTTGAGGGCTCTGCAGAACCCTGCTCGTAGTTACATGGTGGGAAAAGACAGGCAGATTAATTAGGACTACTTTGGTTTAGAGTGTCATAAATGTCAAATAGACATAGCTTAAGCAAGAAGAAGGAGGAAGAGGAAGAGAAGGAGAACCGTGGTACCTCAGTGATCCTAAAGGCAGCAATGTGTCCAGGTCTTAAACAAAAACACACCTACAGTCAGGAAACCTGGCAGGTGTTTCTGTCTTCTCTTCACTCCCCTCCTCTCTCTGTCTCTCCCCCAACCCCTTACCTGCATTCTCTGCTCTTCCAGTTTATGTAGCGGGAAATAAGTCACCAACAGCTTTAAAACATACAATCTGGACACCCAGAGACCGTCTCACTGTCTTAGTTCCAGCTCAAAAGTTCCCGGGACGTCCTCTGATTGCGCTGCCGGGAGCAGAGACCCACCTCTGGAACAACGCCCTGATGCAAACAGGACATTAGGGCTCTATGTGACTTGGAAATTCCTGTGAAAGATGTGACAGCCTGGGGAGCTGACCACTCTGAGGAAAGAGGAGGTGGGCACTGAGGCGCCAGGAAACAAACCCTCAGGTGTCCACCACTACAGAACAGAAAGCCTAGGGTGTGACTTGAACGCTTTGCCAAGAACTTGCAACTTTTTATACTTGACAATTTTACCGTTTGGCCAATCTGTGTATCCCACTCTTAAGGGTTGCCATCTGTTTGTTCAGGGCGACCTGGCTTGAGTGATGCCTGGGGGAGCTGGCAGAGAGGAAAGGGGCCATGAGTAACTCCTCCGTCTTCAGCATTCGCCGAGCGGCTATGAGCTCCTGAGACAAACCAAAGCCATCACATTGCGGTTGCAACATGCCTTGACCTTTACGTTGACCTTGGAGAAGGTCCTGTGGGGTGCGTGGGGCGTCGCTGCTGCCCCAGTGTCTGACCTGGAGACGTCCTGGAGCTGGACTGGGTCTTCCCAAGAGGCTGCTGTACCTTTTGGTCTCTTGGGCTCCTGCTTCAGCCTCTGCCGAGCCTAGCCCCTTCTTCTTTTCCTAATCTCATCCTTTTCCAGTGCTTTCCAAACAAGTGTAAACGGTAAGATCCTTTTGCAGTAAGTGGTTAAAAAAAGAAGAAAAAGGAAAACACTGAAGAGATTTTGAGCAGGACTCTGAGATAAGCAGGGTTCTATTTTTTAGCTTTAATATTGGAAAGATCACTCTGGCGGCTGCAGAGGATGGATCACTGCGGACTGAGGTTGGAGGCGGCAGCGGCAGTCAGGAGGATGGTTCCCTTAATCGAGTGAGGAATGATGGAGCCTCGCTGGGGGAGGCAGTGATCAGGAGACACACATCAGACGCCAACAAGACTTGATGAGTCATTTAGGGAGCTTTTGGCAGCAAATAATAGGAAAATAAACAGCACAAACTAGCTCCAATAATAAATAAATGTGTTTGCTAACCGAATGTTCAGTCCAAAACGGGGTGGACCTCAGAGTTACTGACAGCGACTCCTGCCCTGAGCATCCCCTTGATTTTCTCAGCTGTTCTCTGTGTTGGTTTCATTCTCGAGATGGTAGGGAGATGGCCACAGCAATTCCAGACCTCCGTGCCAAGTATGAAATCATCCTAAGAGAGATGCCCAGAAGCTGGCCCAGGAGGCTGGCCCAGGAAGCTGGCCCAGAAGGGACGAACATCCCAGAAGCTCCTAGTAAACCTCCCCTGGATCCTCCTCGGCCTGAGTGCCATCACACGCCCCATCCTGAATCTGTCGTCAGCAGGGCGAAGGGGATTGCCACGGGGCTGATCAGGAACATTCCTGAGGTTGAAGGTGGGATTTTCTTCCCCAGGAGCAAGTGGACTGTGTCTGGATGGGAGAGAGCAGAGAGGAAAACATCAAGCAAAACGAGGGCTCTGTAGAAATGGGAGCATGCACACGAGTCCGCAGTGGGCAGTGGGCGTTGCTCAGCACAGCCAGGAGCTGTGCTGGGGTGGGGACACCTAGGGAGCAGCTGCCACTATGCTCAGGTTTCCCAGATTGGGTGATTAGGTAGATTCACCAGGATCAGAAACACAGGAGGGTGAACGGCTTAGGGCAGGAGATCAGCTGTGAAGCTGTCAAAGAGGCATCTGAATAGGTGGAAACATACACATCTGAAGCCAAGAAAAGCTTTGGATTAAGGCTGTGCGTTTGGAAGTCGTCGGCGTCCGGAAGCTAAGGCGCACGGGTGCACGGTGAGCTCACTGTTGCATGGGACTGCCCAAGAGTGTGCAGAGGAGGAGAGATGGCGATAAGAATTCATCTCTGGAAAAGGCCAAAGTGTGAGGCTTGGGATTAACTAAAAAAATTTTCATATCAAAGAGCTGTTTCTCGAATTTGGATAGCTGTTGCAGTGAAAATTTCTATATAACTAAACGATTTCTAAGCTCCGTTTGACAGGCCATTATTTTTAAAGTAACATTCCTCTCCTGCCCTGTCAAAATTCACTAAAAGAGTATGGAAAGGACTTTGGAGTTAGTAGCAATGGGATTTCACCTAAAATAATGAATACTTTATGGATTATAAAAGTATTTGGAATACTTTTACAACACAGATAAGTAGCTACGGTTAATAGGCCAGATGGCTTCTACATGTTTGGTGAACTTATTGGTGACTTAGTTCAACATAATAAATTAAACTTGACAATCTTATAGGCGGGCTTCAGCAAGAGCTCAAAGAATGTTAAGGTCGAATCCAACTGAAAGTTTAGGGATCTCATTCTACTAAATTGAAGGTGAAAGGATAAACAAATGCAGGGAGGGAAACCATCTGAGACTACTGGGTTTCTGGGAGCGTGAGAGCTGTCTGCACGGTGGGCTGGCCCAGGGTGCTGGCATGGAGTTTGCACGATCGGCCTCGGGAGGCAAAGCCGACTTACTCACCTGCGCTGAGCCAGCCTGCAAGGGGCTGGGTCACCACAACCCTGACCGAGAGAAAGAAAGCCAAGCAGGCAGTCCCGACCACTTCAGAGCTTTCCAGTTCCTTATTTAGGGGACATTCTCAAACGCATGAAAGAGTGCTCAGGGACGGTTTTCCTAAGCCAAGGAGAAAAAGTTGTTCTAATGCTAGATAGAAGCAAACCAGGGGTCAGACCTGACAAATGCCCTGCAAGATACCGGAAACACTAACAGTGAGAACTTTCTCCCTCTTTGTTCAGCTAAATAGACCACTTAGCTGATTGAGACGGGAGAGCATGGCAGGGCGGGGGCTAGGGGTGTGTTCGATTCCCTGAACTCCTGGCATTTCCTTTCAGCTCTGGAATCCTGTGTTCCTGCAGCTGACAGGCAGTGCACCAAAGAGTCAGGGAAATCGGACGGGGATGCCTGGATTTCACGACAGCCTAGCTGCTCCCTGGCCATGTGACCTTGCACGCCGCATTCCCTCAGACTCACTCTCTCCATTTGGAAAATAAGTAGGTGGGGCAGATGATCTCTGACAATCGGTGCAGTGGGTAAGGGCAGATGACCCAGATTTAAATACTAGCTTCACTGCCTCTATGACCCTGGGATGTGACGTCCCTGTGTCAGGTCCCTCATCTGTAAGAGGATGTGGAGACTTCACGGTGCCCAGAGCAGTGCCTGGTAAACAGTGAGCAGCATGCAGGTGTTGGCTGCTTTTATGCCAGCTCTAATTTTATGTCAGTCTGTGAATTCCAGGACCAGCACTTTCCACGATCCTTTTAGCCCATGTCAAGATTCCTAGGAATTAAAAGTGCTTCAATAGACATAGACACATCTTGGAAATACGCCACAGCCAGAAGCTAGGGTTGCTAAGCTGCCTTTTTATTACTATTAAATATATTTAAACCCTTTTAGGGAAGGTTGTTTTCAAAATAAGGTAGAGAATTTCAATTAGGCTTTGTAATATCTTGAAAAACCGTGCCCTGCAGGGCCTCTCCTCTTTGTATTAAATGGAGTTGTATTATTATAGAATTAATTACTGGAGGAGACAGATGAGAGTCCAGAGGCTGTTTGATGAGAACTCAGGGCTCCTGGCTCAGTAATCTGCACAGCCCAGAGTGAGGGCCTCGATAATTGCAGAGGAATGGAGAGGGAAAAATGGTCCACCCGGAAGGGCAGATTGCTACTTTCCCTGAGAAACAAAAGTGGCACTATGGGTTTTATCATTCATTCATTCGTGTGTCTGTTCATTCCTCTTCCTCCTTTATGTCACATTCCTTTAAATTAGGAGTAGGCATAAGAATTCACGTGGAGGCGTTACTTGTTAAAATATAGACTCCTTGTCTTTCTTTTCCTTCTGATTTAGCAAGGCGAGATTGGAGCCAGCAGTCTGCATTGTTAACTAGTAAAGCAGGAGATTTTGAGGCTCCAAGAACGGGCTTCAGTTTGGAGAAACACTACTTGACCTGGAGTCATGGTCTAACCGAGACCAAAGCAACTCTGGGCAACGTGGACACATGAACAACTGGATGCCTGTTTGAATTGATAGTCTTTAAACATCTATTCAACATTTATATGATGACCTTAATTGGTGACATATTTATTTGGCAGCATTTTAACTCGTATTTCTCTTAGTCGACATTCAGAAAAGATTTGCCTGATAGTTTACTTCTGTTCGAAGCAGACTGATTGCTGCTAACAGTGGATTACAACATACATTATCCAGATTCAGAAGTTTAAGTGGCCACAACTGCCAATTTCAGAGGACCGTCATCTGGTTTGCGGTAGATTTGCACTTGCAACATGTAAGAATTTTCATTTATAAATTTTTATTTTAATTTACCTTTGCGAGCACTCTGGAAGGCAGGACCAATTAACATTTTACTGTTTATATAATTACTCCCTGTGGAAAACTGAGTTCGTTGGCACCATAATTTCTGTTTATTGCATTGATATTTTAGAGTCCTTTTCAGATTGTCGTGACGTGTGGTTGCCCACCTCTTCTTCTTTTGTTTTAGGTGGGGCCCCGAATATGAGTAAGAAAGAGGGGAAAGGAGGAATGTCTGGGGCTTGGCCCAGGCTCAAGGCATCAGTCTCACTATGCAGAGGTCACAATCATGACCCATAATGGCATTGTTGTCCAGGATGTCCAGCTGCTGGGTCCCAGGACACTGCTACAGGACCATAAGGAAAAGACGGTAGCAGTGGTTCAGCGTGAACTACTCATTTGGAAAAGACCCCAGCTAGCAGTTATTACTCTAAGGAAGCAGGGTCCAGGGAGCAGGATTCTAGGAAGAGATACTTGCAAGAGTGAGGCAGGTGTCAGGGCTCTGCACTTGGCCTTAGTCCAACGCTTAGCCCAGTCCTGAGTTACCAGCTGAAACTCACATATGCAGATGGCCTGTGTCCAGGGCTGCAGAGCAAGGGGACACACCTGGGTATTCAGGTTTCAAGCTTAAGGCCCAGGCCCACAGGATAAGGCAACTGGCCAAGGTGCACCCTCCATCCCCTGCTGGGGATGAATTGCTTAATACTCTCTGTGATGCTATTTAGAATTACCTGAGGATAGATACAGGAAGAATGGTCTTAGAATTTAAACAACTGCTTCTAGTTTATTCTCTTCTCCTGGGAAGAAGATAAATGGGTGGCCCCCCAAAATGGAGCCTTCTGGAGTCTTCAGCCTGTTTGGAGAATAAACGCTGACCCCAGAAATTGTATCTTTAAAGGGTAAAGTGTCAGGGGCCTGGTGTGATGTCCAGGTTTAGAGAGCATGACCCCTCTTTGGAGGCCTGAAAATGTGCCTGGGTGAATCTCCAGCTGCACACGGAAAACACTGCTCCTCTGCGGCCATCCTGGCATCACTCTGCTCAGGCACGGTGCTAAGTGCGGTGTGTGCTGTGTGTGCACGCTTATTTCTGACTTGTCCTCACAATGACCCTAGAGTTGGAACTGTCACTTCATTTTATGAATGAGCAACGTGAGTCTTTGAGAGTTGGCTGCCTTGCTCAAGACCACAGAGCCAGCGAGCATGTTACTGGTTTGAACAGTCACTGTGCTCCTAGGTTCCACCCTCTCTGCTCTGCTGTAGGAGGACATACAGGGCAGCGAACGGAACCCACAAAAAGGTATGGCTCCAAGTGGCAGTTCTCCTTTCAACTAGCCTTGCAAACTTTTCTTAGTTCAGTTTGCTTCCATTTATTTAAAAAAAAATTACAGAAAGTCTCCTATGCCCCAAGCACTGCCTTAGTGGAAGAAAGGGCAAAGTTTGCTGTCCTTATAAAGCTTCTCCTCCAGCACAGAGTACAGATGACCAATGATAAACCCAATAAATACATTGCAAAATGTAATACAAAATACTATGATAAATTACAAATTTAAAAATACCCCTAATAAAAACAAGTATATTGTTCACAAGTAATAAATCCTATAAGAAGAGACAGTGCAATGCAGGGACACTGGGAAAGTGGGCAATGGGCATGCAACAGCCTTAGACAGGGTTATCAGGACAGCCCCAGACTCACGGAGAAGGTGACAGTTGACTTTTTATAAACTTAAAACTTGAAGCAAGTGAAGGAGACAGGCAGACGTGAGAGGAGAGAATCGCAGGCGGAGGCCGGTGTAACAGCCTTACGACTGAAGTTCACCTGGCGTGTTTGAGCACTGAGAGGTGGCGGGTGTGGCTGGGGTGATGTCCGAGCGTCATGAACAACCAAGACACAAAGGGCCTCTTAGACCGCTGCAAGGGTTTGGCTCTTCTTGGTGGGAACTGGGCAGCCATTGCAGGGACGTGAGCAGGGAAGTGACACAACCTCAACTTAGTCTTAAAAAGGGTTTCTACAGCTGCTGTGCTGGGAACAGACTGCAGGGAGGCCAGAAGGGAAGCCAGGAAACCCATTATGATGAGGCTGTCACAGTGCCACAGTGTCCAAGCAACAGATGATGGTGTCTTGACCCGAGGTAGGAGTGATGGAGGTGGGAGAAATTTGGTCAGATTCTGAATTTCTCCTAAAGGGACAACCAACAAGTTTTCCTGATGGACTGGATGTGGGATGTAAGACGTGAGAGAAGGAGAGGCGTGAGTCAAAGATGACTCTAGGAATTTGAGGTGAGCATCTGAAAGGATGGTGTTATCTCCTCTGAGATGGGGAAGACGAAGAAATCAGCAGGCTCGCGGTCAACGTCAGGGGCGCGCTTGAAGGCACTGGTGTTTGAAATCACTGCTAGACGTCCCAGTGAAGCCTTTGTAAGCATCCTATTGGATATGTGGGTCTGGCGTTGGGAAGAGCAGTCTGAGCAGGAGATGTCAGCCCAGGAGCCATCAGCGTGTATGGCATCATCAGGCAATGTCCGGAAGGGAACAGTGACACACACGGCGCCTTTCGCTGGAAAGAATCTAGAGGAGTCGGTGATCAAGAGGAGATTTACAGAGATGTTGGCAGGACTGAGGGATTTGCAGACATGGTGGACATCAAGGGAACAGCAGAAGTGGAAAACCATTTGCACGTTTCAGTTCGAAGAAGCAGAGGGCACAGCGTGTCTGGAGCCAGTGAGACGTCAGAGCCTGGGAAACTCCATCTCCTGCAGTCGGTGCCAATGCGCCAAGCAGACAGAGGCCAACCAGCGGGGCCCTGGGTAGTGTGGTGGCATCCGGGGCCTCCTGTGGGATGAGCAGGACAGAGGAGGGTGCAGAGAGAATCTGGGGGTACCAGACAAAGTAGAGAGTTGACATCACAGATTATGTGTAAAGGCTGAGGCTAGACTTGGTCATTTAGGGAAGGAGTAGACGGTGAGGAGGAGGATGGATGACTGAGCCTGGGACTCCCCGTCATAACCAGCTTTGGAAGAAGAGAAAGAACTAGCAAAGGACACTACAGAGAAACAGCTGGTGAGGTAGGACTGACAACGGGAAGTTTGCAATCCTGGAAGCTAAGAGAAGAACATTTGACGAGGGACATGATGTGATCAGCCGCATCGGAGGCAGCTGATGTGTCAGGTAGGTGTAGACTGACCACCGAGCCGTGGAGTCGGCAACGTGGAAGTTACCAGTGTCCGGGACAAGTGCCATTACAATGAAGCGATGGGGACACACACCTACTTAGCGTAGCTTCGAGGGAGGACAGGATGAGAAAGCTTCCCGGCAACAGGATAAACAATTCTTTCCAGGAGTTTTGCCGCAAAAGGGAGCAAGACAGTGGGACAGAGAGTAAGGATGAGGCACGCGTCAAGGAGAAATGCCTTCTGAGGTGGATAAGCAGCAGCAGGTTTCCAAATGATGGGAAAGATTCAGAAGAAAGGAAGAAATTAGTGAGGCAGGACAAAGAGCGGAGGGTCCCTGAAGAGGTGTCTTGTCCTGGCTCATGCTTCTCCTGTGGAATGGGCTGTAATCCGCCACCTTCGAGGGCTGTTTGGAGAGTGAATGAGATACAGTGACAGCACATGACACCTCCCGACAAGGTCAGGGACTCTCAGCATCCATCTTTCCCTCCTCCCCTGCCTGGATTTTTTTCCCCTCTTCCTCAAGGACAGTAGCAGCAAGTTATTTGGCACCTACTATGCGCCAGGCACTGTGCTTCGTAGACATCAACTCTAACCTTCCAGCAACCGGAGTGTCAGCTCTAATCTCTGGGCCCGGAAATTTACGTGGCAGGTGTAGTGGACACCGGGTCATCTCTCAGCCATGTTTAGACAAAGCAGTTCTCGGAACACCTGTTCTCACACGGATTGTTTCTTGTTGATCGGCCTCAAGACACCTTGTGACTTGCAAATAAGCCAAGGTGCCTTGACCCGCAAACGGGAAAGGGC
>CAUYRT010105458.1:0-18870 GCA_963574885.1 Lepilemur ruficaudatus | reverse complement strand
ACAACTCTATTCTCCAACTCAAAAAAAAAAAAAAAAAAAAAAAAAAAACTTCGTATGATTGTTCAACATCAAGGAAACACTATTAAACTGTAATTTAAAAAAAAAAAAAACCTTGAAATCACTATTTCCACTTTGCCAAGGACGTTAGGAGACAGGAAAGAAAGAAGGATGGAAGAAGGGAAGGAGGAAGGAAGGAAGGCAGGGAAGGAACATGCATAGCTGCCTACAACCTGCCAAGTGCTCTCTCTGCATCATTTCACGTAATTCTCGCTCAGAACTGTGCAGGAGATGGATTTTCCCCCATTCTGCAGATGAAGAATCTGAAGCTCAAAAAGGCTAAAAAATGCTCCAGAGATTTTACAACCAGCAAGTGGCAAAATAATTATAATTGTCGTTTCATTGAGGGCCAACGACACCCTGGGTACATGAGTTCACGTGTGGCGAGCGCAGCATCAGCCCGTCGGGAAGAGGAAGCTCAGCACGGTGAACTGGATAGGAGAGTCAGGCTTTGAACACTGAGCTCTGCCCTCATCCACCCACACCTGTTTCAGTGCCGTCCCAGCAGCTCCGTAAGTTCCCTCCTCTCAACACACATTTCTGGAGCCCCTTTTGCTTGTGCCAGGAACTGGGGATGGGAGATCTGCAAGAGACAACCTGGTTCCTATCCCGATGGAACTTACAGACTAGTGGGGGAGACACAACCCCCCAAAACAGCAAGTAAATAAACAAGGAATCACATACAAACTGTGATGGCTCATATAAAGGAAAGACACCACCAGAGACCAGGCTAAAGCACAATGCCTGGGGGGTGGGATGTCCTTCTTCAGACTCAGGGATCAGGATTGGGTCTCCGAGGAGACATTTCAGCCAAGATTTCGGCCAGGGTAAAGGGCTGACCCTGTGAATGAAGAGTTGAGAGGGTCGGCGGGAAGGAGGGCCCAGGAAGAAGGAACAGTATGTGCAAAGGCATCTTGTGGAAAGGAACAAGGTCTGTTCTAAGGGGCCAACAGAACAGTGTGTTGAGAGCCAACCAAGGTGGGGAAGGCATGACGTGAGTCAAGAGAAGGGGCCCAAGATCAGATCGTTGAGGTTTGGTAGGCTGCGGGGAGGAGATGGGGTTTCATTCCAGATGTGATGAGCAGCCTTCAGAGAATTTTAACCAGGGCTTAAAGGTCGGGTCGTCTTCTGACCATTTTTAAAGATCATGTTAACTGCTGTGAAGAACAGATTAGGAGGAGAGGAGCTGTCTGAGTGGGGGCAAGGAACTAGTAAGAAGGAGATTGAACTAGCTAACTGGTCAACTATTACACTGTACACAAGCCAAATTCTGCTTTTAAAAAAAATCCCATGTAGGGCACCAGTGGTCAAATTTGGAGTGTGCTGGGTCAAGCCGCATCCATCTCTCCTCTGATATAACGTAGGTGGGGCTGGTCCTCCCTACCAAAATCATTCCATTGATGAGTTCGCCCACCACGGGCAGCGAACAAGGGCTTACGCAAGTTTGCACACATGCACACACTGCCCAAGACAATTTTCAGGCACACAGCAGTCTATATTCAGATCTAGCGAAAAAAAAACAAAAAAACCTAACATTGCAGTGGCTCAGTTCTGCCACTACATCCGTTTTATGTTGCTAAAAGTAAACGTAACATCTCGGTCTGAAGCATCTGCATTATGGTTACTTTGTGGTACTTGGGGATCTCCGAGACCGTGGGGAGGTATCTGCCTGGCATCTGCGCAGCCAGTCGTGCCCTGCAAAATGGTCCTTCCAAAAGACATAAAAGGACTGTCCATAAAGCAAATTTCAAACTCCTAAAAAATAAAAACTGATTATCGCCCCCAAATCAGCAATTCTTTCCAGATTTCAAAACTTGAACTCCAATCTTCACCTGACATCCTGTTACTCTAAAGTGCCAATATGCTAATGAGAACGTGTAGCAAGCAGACCAGGTCTTGTTTTCTTGAGTGGCTTTGCAGATGGTTGTTTTTCGCCGCTTCTGGAAAATATTCTCATTCGGAGGTGCTGCTTTCTCAGTTGCTCTGCACACCATCCAAGGTTGGGGATTTCTGGACGCGCAAAAGCAACTAGACCACTTTGGCCACTTCTGACATCATGGATCATTAGCTTCATGAACGCTAACTTCCACTGGGTATTGAATGCCAGCTCGTTTTGAAGCCCAACACATTGGACAATGTTTAAAATCTGTCTTCTCTTGGCAAGACCCTGACAGCCACAGCTCATTAGGGAATATCTTGTATGTTTCCAATCAAAACAGTGGCCACTGTTGTATATTCTTAAATAGTATTAGGAAATATGGAATGCAACACAAATGACATAGAAGGAAAGACTAGGTAGGTCTTTTAATCTGGAGTCAACAAAGTCCTAGGCTCAAAGACTCGACTGACACCTTTGCAAATCAGGTGTGATGTACAGATGGTGCTGCCTTCTTCATTCATGTGTTTCTTGGACAGTTTCTAGATAAGCCAAGTTAGTAGATGAGGACCAGAAGGATGAACAGAGGAGTTAAGGAAACACAGGTCTCTTGGTTTGGGGCAGGGGTCCTTGGAAGAGGTCAGTTGTCAAATGGCAGCCTGATTGGTCAGGGGCTGCCCCGGGATTCAGCCTAAATGTGTTGCCATCCGTCATGGGGAAAGTCCAATAAATCCCTCCTCCCTGAGCATTTGAAACACAGCTTCTGTTTCTAAATCCGTAACTCCAGGAGGTAAACAGGAATGGCATCTTCCATTTCTCCGCCAGGCACAACTCCTTCTGGCCCTGCCGCAACGTGTGGGACCAGTTCACACGCCTAGACGTTGCTCTTCAGTTCTCTGAAATCTTCATCACTCCACAGCCATCATCACTAAGGTTGACAATTTGAATTCACATTGTTTGAGGTAGTTTACATATAGTGTCTCATCCGACCCAATCGGATCATCCCCATTTTAAATAGGGATAACAGGAGATCCAAAAGTCAGTTTACACCAGGTTATACAAGGACCAACAGTAATAAGAGTGTCTGCTTCTTACACCCTAGAAGGCCCTGCGCCTTACAATGTTTTAACTGGACAGTTTGACAGGTAAAATGATGCCTCATTGTCCTTCCGGTTTGCATTTCTTTGATGCCTATTAAAAACGAACACATTCTTCATAGGCGTGTAGACCGTTTGTACTCCTCACCTTGAAAGTTAACATTTTATGCCCTTTGCACATTTTTCTTCCAGATTTTTAAAGATTCGTTTTACATCGTGAAATTATTAATCTTTACAATATTTCTTACAAATCATCCCCTTCCCTAACTTCCTCTTGACCTTTAATTTTGCTTAACTTACTTTGTTGTACAAAGTTCTCAATTTTTTAATTGAATCCATTAATATTTTGCTTTGTGATTTTTTTTATGAGTTTTATGCTTGGTAAAATCCTATCTAAAAACTGAAATAAATATTTATCTTCATTTTATTCTAATTTTTTTAGTTCTTCCAGAGTTCTTTTTGTTAATGTTTATCTGCTTAATTCATTTGGAACGTATTTGGGAATACAAAATAATAGTGAAGATCTATATTGATTACTTCTTTTCCCCCAAACAACCAATTTTTCTAACATGACTTAAATTTTCTTGTTTCCTGTTGATTTGTGATGCCTTCCTTGTTATAGTCTCACGTGATACGTATGCTCAGGTTTTCGTCCATAGCGTTTCCTTGATTCCATTGATTATTTCTTAGATCAATACCACATTGTTTCAGTTGTTTTAGCCTCATAAAACATTTTACGAGTTGGTTGGGCAAGTATCTTTGTTTTCAAAATGTCATTGAATCATCATTTTCCTGTTTTCAAAAGTTCTCAGATAATCTCACCCTCTAATTCTTCCCGGTGGACTTTAGTATGGTTTTGTAAGATCCTCAAGAGTTCCAATAGGATTTTGATTGAAATCTCATGAAATGATATGTAAAGTTTTTCGTAATAGATGCCTTGACAATATTTAATCTTCTCATTTTCAAAAGAGGTATATTCTTTCAAATATGCACCTCAAATTGTATATATTTATTCATATAAACTATTAATATATGTTCTATTGTGATGACTTCTAAGTGTCTGTCTTGTAGCTATGGAATCATTTTTTTCTGCTATGACTTCTAACTAAGTATTGATGATACTATAAAGGTTTTGCTTTATATGTTTCTCTACTGAATTCTTTATTGATCTTAAACAAGTAGTTGATTGTCTTCAGCTTTCCAGGTGTCAATTAATATAACCTACAAATAACCAACAATTAAGTTCTCTTTTTGATAGTCATACCTAGTATTTCTGTTTTGTACTTTATCACATTATCCCAAACTTCAAAAATAATTAGGGCAGAAAATATCTTTGAGAATCTTGCAATTTTAATGGGAGTGCCTTGTGTGTTTCTCTATTATAAAAGATGTTTGCTTATTTTAAATTAATATTTTATCATGCTAAGAAAGTATTCAATTGCTCTTCACTTTGACTAGTTTTCATGAGTAACTGGTATTGAACTTTATCCAGTGGGGTTTTTTGGTGACATTTTGGCTTTTCATAGTATTTATTGGACTTAACAATGGGATGCATCATATTTAAGTTCATTTAAAACATACTTTAATTCTTTAAATATGATTTTTCTTGTAAAATATTTAGCATTGTGCCTAGAACATAACAGGGACTTAATAACTGTTTCATATGTAAATTATTATAATCATTACTATTATTTGCCAAGACTAGAACAAAACAGTACCTGTTGACACTCCATCTAAAAGAATTAGCATGCTTTTCTTTCTTGTCCTTATGCTTCTTTTTGTTTTCTTCAACGTATATCTCGTCTTTCAAAAAGTGTATCAACATTCATAATGAATTTTATTGTTAGTCCTTTTATGCCAAAATATTCTTATTCTTGAGTTTTCTATTTTGATTATCCTCTCAAATGGCTGGAATGCGTCTTGTTTTAAAGAAAAAGTTAAATGATTCTTTTCTAAGCCACTGTGTATCCTAGAATAACCAATTACCTGAGCTTTTATAAAATATATAAAAAATCTTTTTCAGCAATGCTCTATCATGACAAATATCAGCATCCACAAAACAGAGACCATCCAGAGATATCCACTGGACTCTGAAAGGAAGAAAGGGGGGAAAAAAACATTTCTCCTTAGCTGTTTATAAATATCAGGCTTGCCCTGTTCTAGACATCAAAATAATTTCAAAGTTCTCAATTCAGCTCCATCAGTCTTATGAGTAGTGGAATTTCCTTGTGGATTTTGACAACAGCTTCAGTATCAGTTTGTATTTTCAAGGTTGTGTGAGTTTCCATTTTTCTACGTCTTCTTAAGGTCTTTTAAAACGAGGTTCGAAAAGACTGTGCCCAGTATCATTTTTAAACAGGAGCCCATTGATCACGTTTGATACGGCACTATATAATTTTTTTTGGCAGTTTAGAAGAGCATGAGCAGGGGGACGGACACGCCTGAAGCTCTGACTGCGGGGAGGGGCAAGGGCAACACACGGAACCTAAACATTTGCCCCCCCATAATATGCAGAAATAAAAAAAAATAGAAGAGTATGAGCATTGGATTCAGACAGACCTGGGTTTGTGTGTTAGTCAAGAATCTTTTTGTTTCATGGAACAGAAAACCTAAATTAAAGTGACGTAAGCAATAAATGGAATTCCTAGGTTTACATGACTGAAACATCCACAAGAGAGCTTCAGAAAAGTGATGATGGGACCAACAATATCACCAAAGTCCTAGTATCGGTCCATCTCTCTTCTCTGTCCTCCCCAAACAGAGCACTGCCTCTACTGGACTCTGCCTCATGGCAGCAAAATGGCTGTGGGAGCATCCACCTTCACATCTTCATACCACATCTCCCTGGGAAAGAAAGCGAGGATTTTCTGAAGTCCTCTACAAAAGAGAGGAGAATTTCTCTAGAAATTATCTCCTTGCATCTCAGTCAGTGGCTTTTGGGGAATGAGTTGCCCATCCCAAAACTAATCACTATAGCCAGAAGAGGGAAGCCTGTTTAAGCCAATCACAGCCCACTCCCGATGCAGGAGTCAGTCCCAACCAAAGTGCACAACCGAAATAACGTAGGATGCTGAGTTACCCGAGGCAGATCATGGGATCATGACGCTGTGGGCACAAGAAGGGGGGTGGTTGACAAGACAATCACTGAGCATCCACTTAGTGTGAGTGGTACTTCCACCTCTCACCTCGTCAGGATTCTGTTGATTCTAAGTGACAGAAACCCACTATATTAGTTGGATAATTGGCTACTTCCTTTTTTTTTCCTTTTTTTTTTTTTTTTTTTTTTTTTGAGATAGAGTCTCCCTCCATCATTGTCCTGGGTGTAGAGTGCAGTGGCATCATTGTAGCTCACTGCAACCTCAAACTCTTGGACTCAAGCAATCCTCCTGCCTCAGCTTCCCGGGTAGCTGAGACTACAGGCATGCACCACAACACCTGGCTAATTTTTCTATTTTTAGTAGAGACGGGTCTCACTCTTGCTCAGGCTGGTCTTGAGCTCCTGAGCTCAAATAATCCTCCCACCTCTGCCTCCTGGAGTGCTGGGATTACAGGTGTGAGCCACCACACCCGGCCATAGTTAGCTACTTCTGCGAAACAAATCGCCCCCAAAACATGGCAACATAGAGCAGCAAGCATTTGTTATTTCACAGTTTCTGTAGGTCATGATCAGGGACTCTGAAGAGACAGCAGTGAGGATGTCAGCTGGGGCTGCATTTATCTGAAGGCTCGAGGGTCCACCTACAAGCCACTCACTTACACGGCTGTGGGCAGGAGGCCTCAGCTACTCAGCACGTGGCCCCCTCCACAGAGCTTCCTGAGCATCCTCAGAACACGGCAGCCGCTTCCCCCAAAGGGAGTGGTCCAGAACAGAGAAAGAGCAAACAGAAAACTACAGCGCCTTTATAACCCAGTCTCCAAAGTTGCACACCATTTGCTTTCACTTTATTCAATCTGCTAGAAGTGAGTCATTAAGTCCAATCCACACCCCAGGGAAGGAGAATTGGACTGTACTTCTTGAATGGGGAGTATCCATTTGTGGATATTTTTAAACCACCAGACCCACCTCAAATATACTTAAGCCACAAAGAAAATGTGTTGGCTTTAGGGCAAGGGAAGATAATAATGTGGTTTCTTTCACGGAGGGAAGAGCTGCATAAATCAATTCCTTCGGAACAAGAACTGGACACTAAGCTCTACCCAAGTTCTCTCTCCACCTGTTTCTCGTCTTTGTTTTTTCAGGTTCTCTTTGTGTGTCCGTCTCATGTTATGCCTAAGGCAGAAAGAAGAACTTCTCCACATGGTGGGCAAAATAGCCACTGGGCCCCCAGCTTAGCAATCCCAGAAGGATAAAATTGCTTCTTCCTCCCCACGTCTGAATCTCAGCATGAGAGACGGATTCCAGTGGACACGCTTGGTCAGTGTCCACCTGGGATCAATCACGATTATCCAGAAGGTGAGTCCTGTGATAGGTCTGACCTGCATCACACACCCAGTGCTTAGATCAGAAGGTCAGAGTCATTCCCAGAATAAGAGGGGTGGGAACAAGGAGCTATCACACTCCACCGTGGCTGCTTACCACCTACGCAGCTTTGAGCAACACATCTGAACTCTCTATGCCTCCGCTTCAAAATGCAAATAATAACAATAATGCCACCCTCTCAGATGGGTTTAGTAGTAAATGGGACGATGTATGTGAAGCACCTAATACAGTAACTGCATACAGTAAATGCTCAAGACATAGAGTTCCTACCAATCATTGCCGTTATTTCTTTTGCTTGATGCCTCTTGTGAAAACAGGCCAGAAAGCAATCCTTGTCGTGTGACAACTCTACCCTTTACAGTTTTGCCAGAAACACAGGAGGGAAACGCGCCACCCCGACGTTCTGTATGGAGCGTTGACGAGGCTCATTAGGAAAGGGAGCAAGCCTAGCAGAAATCTTCGCACACTCGTGGAGGCCGGCAGAAGCCCACGGACACATGCCCCGTAATATATTCCACTGGCGCTGTGTGTGATAAAGCAGCAGATGTTGAACAGGAGCCTGCCCCTGGCGATATCTGTTAATTGATGTGATGTGTGTTTCTATGGAAGCTTGATCAAGGTGTTTTATCTCTGACTACAAGGGAAACTGTAGAACAGGCAGACCCAGTCTATTCTTCTAAAAGAACTTTAGAGGAAGGACTCGGGTCATTATCAAAATCTCTATACCAGCAAAGAAGTAACTACTTTTTGGCTTTAAAAAGCGAGAGGACGGTGCGATATAAATGAGTTGCTTAAAGGAGGAGTAGGAAGGGTGCTATTTTCTCCTTTTGGATAGGGGTTTTATTTTTACTAACTTGATGTGATTGCCATAGGTGTACAAAGGGTCTCACACACATAGGCATATATGCCTGGACACAGACACACTCAGGTAATCGTCACAAGCCCGCCAAATGGAAATAAAAGAAGAGAAAAAGGAAAATACACACACACACACACACAGAGAGAGAGAGAGAGAGAGAGAAAGAGAGAGAGAGAGAGAGGTAAACAAACCAAGAGAGGCATACACAGATACAAGCACACTTTTCTTACATACCTAACAACCTGGCCAGTCTGGAGTTCTTGGAAAATGTTAGCTGATTCAGCTAAACAGGGAGAAGCTATACAATTAGCCTTGAAAAATTACTTGGCCAGAGGCTTCACTATATGACCACTACCCAAGGCAAGGAGATATAAAGCCTGATGTCAGGTTCCAACTTGTGATCCCAGTTAATTCTCAGCCTTGGAAAGGGACAGACATAATCCGTCAACCTGGTACATCCATCAATCCTTTGTGGTTCGTCCTGTCATTAGCAGAGGGGGAAGAATGATCCATGGGGGCTAACCTGCTAGCCTGGGGTATCTTCCCTCTGGCCTTACCTAACAGGAGTTAAGAGAATGATAATCACAGCTCGTAACACGTAGCAAGCTCTGACCGTCTGCCAGGCGCCATGCTAAGTTCTGAACACACACCGTCTCGTTCTATTTCCAAAACAACACAGCCGCCTTTTTCAGAGGTTACAACCAGTCCCAGAGTAAACCCAGTGAACACCGTGTGAATCATTTTGATTCATTGTGTGTAAGTCAGCCACCCAAAAGGTGTCTTTAACAAGAATATTGCCAACTAGTCACCAGGATGAATCAAAGTTTAGGACCATCCAGCTGTAGAGCTAGGTTGCGTATTAAACTCTACAGATTGGAACAAGTGATGAATCAAAGCCTAAATAGCCTCTTAGGCCCAATCAAGTGACATCTTGTTTAAATCTCGATTGGAAACTGAATCTATGACTCTAAGGGCACTTGGGATCCCCAGTGTAAAAAGGGACTCCCAGTGTCCCCAGTTCCTGCACTGAGGGCACATGGGATTATTTAGTGACTTTGCAAAGCTGTAGTCAGTCTTCAATGGGTGAAGCAGAACAGGCAGCACTTCTTGAAATGGGCGGATGACATGTCAGCCCTGGTTGAGAGGGTGCAGAAGAGAGTCCTGAGTCACTACCCCTTGGTTACAAGTAACGGTAATCTGGTCTATGCAATTTGTGCAGGAAAAAGGATGAATACGTGATAGTCATCGCAGCAACATTTTACGTTTAGTAAATAGTCGTCACAGAAGGACTTAAGTCCAATGGGAACCCACTGTGTTGTAAGGACTCAGGGGTCTGTCGTAGGACCCAAGGCAGGAATGTAATGAGGCTGCAGCAAGAAGCTGGCAAGTAAAACTTCATCAGCGACCAGTGTCTTGCCCTTCTCACCTGTACTTCTGTCTAATACCCAGTCATTCTCTCCCTGCAAACCTCAGCACACACAGGAAAACAGAGGAAAGGAGAAACAGACATACCTCAGCTCCTAAGTGTCTACAGACCAGCGTGATAGCAGCTGAAGTCTTTTAGGTCCAAGTCCAAACACTCTGGGAAGAGCCCACGTGTGGCCCAGCTTGGGTCATGTGGACACTCCCCAGCTGCTCAGCTGTGGCCGGAGCCCAGATCACACTGTTGGGATTTGCCCTTAGGACTCTTTGGATGGGGGTGGGGACTTTCCAGGGGAGGAGCAACTTTTGTCAACTGCTAAGACCCACAGAAAAGTATCTGCTACAAGGATGTAGCAGGAGATGTGAACAGAGAACAAGCCGATACCGAACATTTTGAACTGCGCATATGCACAAGGCATTATGCCAAGAAAGTACTCAAAACACATGACATTGACTCTTTTCTTATTTTGTTTCAACTTCTGCATCTAAACTCTTCTTTCCAGTGGGATTCAAAATGACCCGAGAGCACTCGGCAAAGAGCAAACCTCATTCCATCACCCTCCATTCCCCTTTGCCGCGCTTTGGCTCTCCAATACCCACCCCCAAGAATATACTTACCCTCCCAGTTACAAGACAAAACTCCCCTACTCAAAAATGGAAACAAACGATCTATAGGGAGACTATTATCTGTGTTAGCAGCAGCCAGCTAAGAATGTTCAATTATATTTACTTTGAGCCTGATCCGCCTGCCTGCAATTTCCACTCATCTGGTTCCATCTTTATACCTTGAACCTCTTCTCGACAAGTCATCTGTTGAAATCTGTATTAGTTTGCCAGGGCTGCTGTACAAAGTGCCACAGACTGGGCGGCTTAAACAATAGCAATTTATTTCTTCACAGTTCTGGAGGCGAGAAGTCCAAGATCAAGGTGTCCTCAGGGTTGGTTTCTTTGGAAGCCTCGGTCCTTGTCTTGGAGACAGCCGTCTCCTCTCTGTGTCCACAAGGTCTTCCTGCTGTGTGTCTCTGTCCTGATCTCTTCTAAAAAGAACACCAGTCTAGATGGATTAGGGACCATCCATGTGACCTCATTTTACCTTAATTACCTCTTTAAAAAAGCCTGTCTCCAAATACAGTTACAGTTTGAGGACTTCAACATATGATTTCTGGGAGGGACCTAATTCAGCCCACAGCAAAGTCCTGGAGGACAGTTCTTCTTCTGCCTCCAAGCCCGTGATCTCACCATCACAGAACCATCCCTTGCACTGCAAGTCTTTCTGATTTCCAGGGTGTGCTTTATCAAGGTACAGGGGTGCAAGACTTCTCCCATGGAAACTGACATCT
This sequence comes from Lepilemur ruficaudatus, assembly GCA_963574885.1. Lineage (NCBI taxonomy): Eukaryota > Metazoa > Chordata > Mammalia > Primates > Lepilemuridae > Lepilemur > Lepilemur ruficaudatus. Next base: position 7,739 of record CAUYRT010105458.1, on the reverse strand, counting down.
CACTGGAAAAGAGCTGGCTGCCGTCGCAGATTTTTAAAAAACAGTCTAGACAATGGGACTTGGTGGATTCAATAAAATCTCTCAGAAAGAGCAGAGAGAGAAAAAGAGAGATAAAGGAGACAAGTCTTGAGGCAAATTTCACCTCCTTTAAGCCATGTAGCTCTAGAAGTATCTCATAGGTCATAGCTTTGACTCCTATCATGGCAACTTCAAAGACCTCAGAGATGACTCAGAAGGCTGACAGTATCCTTTCACCTCCAAAGCACATGCCGAATTGTGCTAAAGATCACAGCATCTCTGACAACTTTACTTTTCAACGAAAGCATCCTGCATCAGACCGTGACCTTTGCCCCTCTCCAAGAGGGACATCGCCAGGTTAAGATTCTACACATTACCTCTCAGTCTCTTTCCAATCAAGTGTCAAGAGCTTTGCCTAATTTCCTTGGGATCCAGGAAGGTGGTTGAGTTCCAAGTTTTAAACTTCACTCCCCCAGGAGACTTCTACAGGCTCGATTTCAACTCCCTGGTCCACGGAAAAAGGGATGGTGGCTGGTGATGAGCTAATTTAGTACCTGCCGCCAACGTGCTCAGTAGTTAAATAGATTAAATTAATCCTCCTTAGAGCAGCAGTTTTCAACCTTGGCTGCACATTGTATTTACCTAGGGAGCTTTAAAAAAAAAATCCTGATGACTGAGTCCCACCCCTAGACTCTGGTTTAATTGGTCTGGGGTCCGGCCAAGGCATCAGGATATTTTAAAGCTCTCCAGGTTGTACAAATTGCAAGCAAGTTGAGAATGATTGCCTTCGTGTGGTGGTTCTCAAAGCATGGTCTCTGGACCAGCAGTGTCAACATTACTTGGGCACTTATTTGAAATTCTCAGGTCCCATCTCAGACCTATTAAGTCAGAATTTCTAGAAGTAGGACTCAGCCATCTGTATTTTTTACAGCTTCCCAGGTAATTCTGATGCACCACAAAGTTTAAGAGCCACTGTTCCTCCAGTGCTGGACTGCACCCTGCTTGTCAAGAGATATTTGACAGGTCCTGCTCAGCTTCTTCTTACTGACTCTGCTCACAGCTAAAGTCCCTTTGTCCCACTTCTGGGTCCAACTCACTTTCATTTCTAAACATAATTCTGGCCTGAGATAGGAAGGATATCAGGGATCCAGCCTCAATACTGAGGTTGAGCAAAGAGTTCATCTTCCTGGCAGACTTGTCCTGGCCCTTGGACACCCATCCCTAATGAGCAGAGCTGGCTTCACAAACCCAGTCCCACTCTGGCCCAGCAGATGTGATAACAGTGCTATTGCCTTATCCCGCAGGATCAGAACTTGTTTCCGAATCATCTGCCTCATACCCCTAATCCCTCTAACACTGGTAAGCCTAAGAATGCATATTGATCCCACTTTCCCCCAAAACCAATGTCTTCCTCTGAAATAACTGCTATTTCTCTCCCAAACTATTTTCCTGCATAGAATTGTTTTTTTAGGAAATAATGAATTATGTGGGTGTAGGTTTATTGTCTGACTTCATAAAATAACACCTGTGGTGTTTGTTTTTCCATTCTTGTGGTACTTCACATAGAAGAATGGTCACTTATGTGCACATATGGAAATAACATTCATTGGAAATCAAGCAGGCGGGAGGGGGGAGGAGGAGATGGGTAAATTCACACCTGACAGGTACAATGCACACTCTCTGGGTGAGGAGCACACTCATAACTTTGACTCAAATGGTACAAAAGCAATTTATGTAACCAAAACATTTGTAACCGCATAATATTTTGAAATAAAATTTAAAAAACACCTACTCATCTTAGAAAACTTAGAGAAATTAAAAGGACAAAGAAGAAAACAAAAACCATCTGTCAGCCCACCTCTCTGAGACAACCATTGTTAACATTTTGATATGTCTACTTCCCTTTTTTTCCTTGCAAATTTATGTATGTTGTGATCTATTTTGCTCCAAAAAGAATATGAGATGGGTTACAAAAGGCATAAAATGCAAGACATAATAAGTTTGAAATACCTTATTGATTGAGTTATTTGTCTCAATGCCTCAGTGCTTCACTGGCATGTGTTATATATCCACATCCTTGACGTAATGGGTGGCACATGCACCCCATACACACATCTTGACTCTGGGATTGGCCGTGTAACTTGTTTTGGCTAACGGGATATTAGCAATACATAATGCAAGCAGAAACTGAAAACATACTTGCTTTGTTAGGCTTGCTCTGTCATACTGCAGAAACCCACCACAGGAAGAACATACCATAGTGTCCACTGCCTCTTTGGCCTGGGCCCCAAAGGACTGTAGATGCATGAGCAATAAACAATTTCTTAATATTGTATGCACTTAGTTTGTGTGTATGGTTTGTTTTCACTAGTTTTATTATGGCAATAGCTAATTGATACATACTCTGTTTCACTCAATCTAAGACGCACACATTTTCACATTATAACATCATTGAAGTCAAAATGTGTCATAGTTTTTTTTGGCAAGGTTTTTTTTTCTTTCTTAATGGTATTTAAAAATGGTGTTTATATTTGCTGGTGTCCTAAGAGTCTATGGAATACAGCAGGTGAAAAATCAGTTATAAATTAATATATACAGTATTCCATTAAAATTCATATATATGCACACACATATCTTACACACAGAAACATATATGCAATTTCAAAAAAACTAAAATGTGGTTGTTCTAAAGAATATAAGAATATATATTAGGGAAATCATTTCTCTTTGGTTTAAGAGAATAACTGTGTAGCAATTTGAGAATTAAATAAAGAGTGAATAAAGAGTTCAAGGCTCTTTATATAAATCTAGATGGGACAAAACAAAGAGAGAATTAAATTGTTTAATATACTAACAGAAATTAAGAAATTATATGCTCATTGATTAAGACAGCATTTGGGATGGTGAGAGGCTACAACTTACAGAAAAGCACAACAGCAAGAGATTCCCAGTGGTAGGGAACAGCCGACGGATTCCAAGAGTGATATTTAACACTCTTTGCAATTAGCTGCAGTTTATCCTAGACCATTTTCACACCACGTCCTTTTTAGAGGACAAAAGGAAAGGTGCCACTGTGCCCTATTTGGGGTGATAGATCACAGGAGGCAGAATGGTGAGTAGGTAGAGTGAATTCAGTAACTCCACGGATACCTTTGTAGGGCACGGGACCTCCTGCAGATTAAGAAACAGAGGCTCAAGCTGTGTTAATTGCAAAGGCAAGTGTGTTTCTAAAACACATGTAGGAAGAAAAAATTACAACCAAAAGGAAATGCACCAAAACATTGGCAGCAGTTTTCACCACGTGATGGAATTGTGGGTTGTTTTTATTTTCTTTTTTTGTATACTTTTCTATACTTTCCAAAATTTCCACAGTACAGGTATACTAACTCCTTAAGCATAAAACAAAATATTTTTTATTATATACATGAGAAAAGAAAAAGAAAATGGTGGACTGTAAAATGGAACCAAGAGTATGACTGAGATCATGTACTATTTTTATATGCTGCTTATTTTTCATGGATCAAGAGTATTTCCTCATTTTATTACAAATTCTTCACAATGTCATTAGTGATGCATATATAACAGCATATATATAAATGAATCATAATTGATTTAATTCTCTGCTGTTATATAGTTGGGAAATACTGAGTAATTTCCGTTTTTCATACTATTATCAGTAACTGTGCTGAACATTTTTGTATGTAAATCTTATCCACCCCATCAACATTTTTATATGCCTGGTTTTCTGATTATCTAAATGCCTTGCCCTCTTACTTTTCTTACCTTCTGGATCACTCCATGACCATGAGCTAAATATCCTCAATGCATTTTGCTTACCCACCTGTTTTCTGTCACTGTCTCCCCAGGTTACTGGGTTCTGATTCCTGAGCTGGAACCCCTTCCGGCTCCAGCCAGCGTTTATAAGGCCTAACCTTCTGGTGCTTCGGCTCAAAACAGCATTGTCACCACACTGCTCATTTCTCTTAAAACAGTGCCCCAAAAAGCATTTCAAACAGCTGCGCACATTCATCACTGGAACCATTAATGATGATGTTGCTGTTATTCATCAAATGGTCAGAATAATTGTGTCACCGGGGCCCCCAAGTTCCTACTGAGTCCTCAGAAGTCAACCCCAATCTCTCTCTCTCTCTCTCTCTCTCTCCCCCCCTCTCTCCTTTTTCTGAGATCCATATGAATCAGGAACATTCACAGCCAGTCGTGTAGGAAACAGAAAAGATTTACTGATTTCCATTTACTTGATGATGCCTTCAGCAATTCTGATTTTATAGGGATGTGGGGACCTACACACACACACACACACACGTGCACGCCTTAAACAAACCTTGATCTTGTTAATGTTTGAAACCCCATCAGAAAACAGTCTCCCTGTGGCTTCTTATCTCTGTCTCAGCACAGAAAGGAGGAGGTGACTGCCATGTGAATTAATGCAGATAGAATTCTAGGCCTGATAAAGTGCTTCCGTGGGCCCTGGGAAAGGAGGACTTCCAAAGTCCGGAGCAGGTAAGTCGGGAGAAGACAAGAGCTTACTATCGTCTGGGCTGACAATTCCATCCTCTCAAGAGACAGCTGTCAATGCTTAATCAGACCCCTCTAGCCCAGTGTCTTGGGCACTCATTGCTTTTCCTCTCCAGAATCTATTTGCTTCTGTTAATAGCATCCCACCCTATTTTCTTGGAAAGGAGCCTCTCCCTCCCCCACCCCGTGGGTCCATGTGGTCTTGTGGACCTGATACCACCATCTCTTTGGTGCCAGGGGCAGTCAGGTGATCCAAACCTGGCCAGTGAGACTATTTCATTCCCTGCCACACAATGACTGGTTTAAGCAAAGGCACATGACTCAAATCCAGCCAATCAGGGCCCACGATATCAGTCACAAAGTCCATAGCCAACACACAGGAAAACCAAAACCAGGAATGTTAATTAAGACCCCTTACGATAGCATTTGAATACCTAGATTCCGGGTGCTCAAGAGTTTAAATTGATGTGTGCTCCTTTTTTTGTTAAGCCAGATGGACTTCAGGTTTCCTTTTATTTAAAGTCAACAATTCTGATGGACATAACCTGCACTTATTTGTGAATTTAACGAAGGTATCACGCGCCTGCTACAAACAGGCACTGTGGGAGGCCCCAGCCATTGATGCGACACTGGCTAAGCACGACGGGTAGAATCCCGAGATGCCTCTCTGCGAATAAGGTTATAGAGAAATCCCAGTGACAATACACACAGAGAGGTTTAATGAGAAAATCATCATGCGGAGGGTCAGAAAACAGAATTGTGTCCAGTTTCTAGCAATACGACCTTGGGTAAATCATTCAGCATTTGTAAACCTCAGGTCTCTTGTCTGTAAAATGGAGTAAAAAAAATATACGTTATCATTAAGTCATTATAAGGTCTGAATAAGAAAATATCTTTGAAGCGCCTATTGTAGTGCCTTGTATGCAGGGCAAGGGGTGGGAACCTGTTGCACGGGCTGTTCCTTTCTCAGGATAACATTAGGCAATGACCTACTCTGTCCGGGTTTCCACTTTCTCATCTGTAAAATGAGGGCTTTTTCCCGACATCAGTGGCTTTCAATCCTGGCTGCAAACTAAAATCGCCAGGGAAGTTGTAAAGTATGTAGATACCCGGGCTCTATGCCCAGAGACACTGATTTCATTGGTCTGAGTGGGGGCTCTTGGCATTGACGGCTTTTAAATACTCTCAGGTGATTCTAATATGAAGCCAGAATCCCGAACCACTGCACTAGATGACGATCATTTTACGCGTTAGCAGTCTGAGGCTCTTATTAAGAAAAAAATAATTTAAATAATCATTAAAGCTACACATTCTCCTGCAGAAATATCCTGAGATGATGCATTTAAAAGTGAGCCATTAACCCTTCAGCAGAACATGTTTAAGATTTTTAATACAAATTCAACAAAGTCACTCTCTGTTTAAGGAGAAAATTCATTAACTAGGGAAAAACTTTATCACTCTGAGATTGTTCCACAAACTCTTTTATTGCCTCTGCCATGGTTTTTGGTAGAACTCATATCCGTAAGTAAAAAATCTTGGGGGAAAGAGATATCAATTTTATTTTGTAAAAATACTTGATGGAGCTAATTAGTGTGTGTGTTTTTAATAGTTCCCTTGGGAAATGCTATACAGTAAATATAATTGAAAGTGGGAGATGGAGCTGATTATTCATCAAGCATGTATTTTAAGAACCCAATTATGAAAAGAATGATGCAACGTGGGACATGAAATGGCTGCTAACAAAGCAGCACATTTTCTAAAGTGTTTTAGAGAGCTCTCGAATCCCTGAGATCGATAAAAGTACTACATTCATATCTCACTCAGCCTTTGCTATTTTCCATGCCTCATATTTGTAAAAAAAGGATAGAATACATCCTCTTCTCAAAACAAAATTCTTTTAGGGAAAATAGATCAGATTCTCTAAAAAATTTCAATTTAAAAATACCACATAGTATTCACATTAGCAGCAATCTCCAATAGCAGTAGAACAAGAACTGAAATATGAGATAGCAAACTGAGATTTTGTTCCAAGCTCTAACACAAATTACCTATGCGGCCTTAGAAAACTATTTAGGCTCTAGAGGATGTCCGCTTGCAGCCGAGATCGAGTAACAGAGGCTTGATTTAGTCTCCCACATGAAGCAACCAAAAAAAAAAAGACAAAATATATGAAATAATGATTTTCAGGACACTGGACATCAGGCAACAAAGGAAAGTGATCCCTGAAAGATTGGGAGCAAATGGAGTGAGCCCTAGGACTTCTCAAGCATTAGCCTTGAGGGATGCCTCAGGCCATAGTACCAGAAGGAGTCATCCAGGCCAAGCCCAGTGGACTTCCTGAGTTGAGACACTAAGTTCCCAGGAGACCAACACAGCTAGGGTTTGCAGAACAGAGTAACGGAAAGGAGAGAATGGCACAGAAAAAAGAACCCTGGAGAATTGCCAAAGATCTTCCTGGAGTGTTCAGCAAAGTCCTGATTGACACACACGCGTGAGGAGCTTCCTAAAGCCAAAGTCATACCATTTGAGGGATTAGAAGGAACAGTAGCAGACATTCACATTAAGCTGGGAATAATGGCTATTTCTACAAGCCAGACTGAAAACCTCATAATTTAGAGCACTCAAAAGGGTCTTGCCTCACTAGTGGGGAACAATTAGCCCTAAGCTAAACACTATTCTGGCCTCTTCTAACAAATCTGTTTTAAAGCAGACCCAAAAGATTCAAATTGTTTTCAAAAACAACTGCATTCCAGGAAAAAAAAAAATCTTAAGGTTTATAAGAACACAAAAATATCCAACAGCCAACAATGTCTGGCATCCTATTAACCAATAACCAAGCTTGCAAAAAAAGAAGGAAGATACAGCCCATGAGGACAAAAATCAATCAGTCGAAACTAAGAGACAGATATTAGAATTAGAAGACAAAGAAACAAACAGTTATTACAACTGTATTCCATATATTCAAAAAGTTAAGTAGAAACACGGCATACATTTTTAAAGACCCAAACAGAACTGCTATAGAGAACTACAATGTCTCGCCGGGCGCGGTGGCTCACGCCTGTAATCCTAGCACTCTGGGAGGCTGAGGCGGGTGGATAGCTCAAGGTCAGGAGTTCAAGACCAGCCTGAGCAAGAGCGAGACCCCGTCTCTACTATAAATAGAAAAAGAAATTAATTGGACAACT
>CAUYRT010105456.1:0-56845 GCA_963574885.1 Lepilemur ruficaudatus | reverse complement strand
TTTCTATTTTTAGTAGAGACGGGGTCTCGCTCTTGCTCAGGCTGGTTTTGAACTCCTGACCTTGAGTGATCCACCCGCCTCGCCCTCCCAGTGCTAGGATTACAGGCGTGAGCTACTGCGCCCAGCCTTGAAGAACTAATCTTTATGTATGTAATATAAATAGCTTCAAATGACAGAAGAGAAAGTAGCATGAAATCCCATCCATTTTATGTCATCAATATTTTTTTTTTTTTTTTGAGACAGGGCCTTGCTCTGTTGCCCAGGCTGGAGTGCAATGACAGGATCATAGCTCACTGAAGCCTCAAACTCCTGGCCTCAAGTGATCCTCCTGCCTTGGCCTCCCAAAGTGCTGGGATTACAAGCATGAGCCACCACGCCTAGCCATCAATATGGTTTAGATCACCAAATCTGACAAAGACAGTATCTCAAAGATGGAAAAAAAAATAAAGCTCATCTTACTTATAAACATAAATTCATGAACAAAACTTCTAAACACATTCCTAACAAGATAACTATACTAAAAAAAAATATCTATCATCCAGTATGAAATAATCCAGAAATGCCATTTTACTCAGTGTCTGATAAAAGAGAAAGTGGTAAAAATGTTATAATTATCTTAACAGATTCTAAGAAATATTTGACAAATTTCAGTGACTGTTTTTGGCTATACTTGTTTTAAAAATTAGTACTAAGTAATGTTTTTTGCAACATATTAAAATCATGAGCCAATCTTAAAATTCGTGTAGATGCACAAGCATTGTTCCCTTTAAAATCAGCATCCAGGCAAGGATGACCTGCTTCTGTTTAATGTAAGACTTAGGGTGATGCTTGGGATAACTATCCAGGAAGAACAATAAATGCATGGAAAAAAATAAATAAAAATATCACCTTTGTTTTTGCAGTTGGCATAACCATAAGCCTAAAATAATGCAAACAAATCAATCTTAAGGTATCTGAAGTAGTAACTCAGGCAAATCATAAGGCATAAAAAAATATACGAAAAATGAACTGTCATCTATTTATGGTGTACAGCTAGAAAATACATCTGAATAAGACTGTATTCAAAATGCAGTGTTATGATTCATTCTATGAAATTTTGTCACTGCTTTAATTTCCTCCCACCAAAGTGAAGGGCAAAAATGAAAAAGTAGCTAATTAAAATTAGACACATTATAATTCTGATTAGTAAAACTGTATGATCTTGACTGATAACAAGACAAGAAAGTGAGGAGTCCCCAAAGCTGAATGCACACACAAAAATGCAAGGAAAGAACCCCCAGAATCCCTGGGCTAAGCCAGGGATCAGAAACTCTTTAGAAGGTCATGTCTACTTGGCTCTGCAATGGAGATTTGGCAACTCTAGAGTTGGGAGCCAAAACGGTTAGCTGACCAAGAGGCTGAATGGCGTGCTAAGTGCAATGGAGGGCTGAGGAGGATGTTAATGTCTGAAAAAGCTACCACTGCCAGGATGACAGGAAGCCTCCGACTGAGGCCCCCCAGGGGCCTCAGCAGCACAGCCACTGGCACAGCCACTGACACGCACTCCACTGGGCTCCTCTCCAACAGGTATTTCTGCAGCTGTTTCTGTGTATCTGCCCTGTTGCCTCAGACAGAAGGCACTTACTGAAACCACTTCTCTCTTTTCCTTTATATCAGCATTTCTTAACATATTAAAATCAATTTAAAAAACATACATACAACCATTCACTCAAAATCTTGCCAGGGGAGTTCACAGAGCCAGGTTTAAACCCTGGTTTATACTCAGCATAGGGCTCTTCTCAAGGGAGAAACAGTGCTGCTAACTCACTCCCCTCAAAAATGCAGTAATTAGATGACTGGTCTACCTTTTACATATCCACAACCGGCTGCTCTTGGGCCTGGATACACCAGCGTGTTGAGACACTGAGTTGTAGGAGTGGCTACTTGGTCTAGCCCAGGAAATAGTACATAGAGCTTACTTACGGGAGACAGCATCTTCAATCTGTGTCACGTTAGCAAAGTGGGCAGTGTTTGGGATGCCCAAACATCTCATGCCATGAGCATGACGCCATTCCTGGAAGGAGAGAAAAGCAAGAGGACCACGTGAAATGGGAACACCGGAACACAGAGCACTAACTCCATTCTACTCTACTTATAGGCAGCATTCCTTCTGTGGTTCATGTAAATAGCTGGCTGTGACTGAAAAGAGGCTGGTATTTCAAAGCAGCATTGCACTGTTTGCCTCACTGGGCTGGTTTATAAAACCAGGATTCTGGATCTAATAGCTTACAGACAAAATCTCTGGGCCATGACCACAGGAAAACACAACTCTAATCAGTCACCTCCCATGTTATGGGAGAAACTGACATGGCCACAGCAACTCTGACCACCAGCATGAATAAAGGTTCTGATGGCAGATCAGCATCACCTTTTTTTTTTTGTGAGACAGAGTCTCACTCTGTTGCCTCGGCTAGAGTGCCGTGGCATCAGCCTAGCTCACAGCAGCCTCAAACTCCTGGGCTCAAAGATCCTTCTACCTCAGCCTCCCGAGTAGCTGGGACTACAGGCATGCACCACCATGCCCAGCTAATTTTTTCTATATATTTTTAGTTGTCCAATTAATTTCTTTCTATTTGTTTAGTAGAGACAGGGTCTCACTCTTGCTCAGCCTGGTCTCGAACTCCTGACCTTGAGCTATCCACCCGCCTCGGCCTCCCAGAGTGCTAGGATTACAGGCGTGAGCCACCGCGCCTGGCCCAGCATCACCTTTGTATCTAAAGGAGAAGACTGTTTATCAGGTATAAGAAAGGATGTCAGACAGAGGAGGGAGAGATGCTGATGTAATGACAGTTTTGGCTGAGAGATGATAAATGGCATGGGGTTTATCCCGGATGCCAACACCAATCATTGGAGGTAGTGTTGAGAAAGGTTCAGAGCCTACTCAGGGGCTCAGCAAAAAAGACCAAGGATCAATTAGTAATATGTATGTCTGAGAGAGGGAAAGAGGAGTTTCATATAGATTCACCATCCTTGGTCTAGCATAAGTTTTTTTTCCATTCTGTAAAATTTCCTTCCAAGTACTGAGAACTAAAGGCAGAAACAAAAGAAGGGTGAGGCTACTTACTGGAGTACCACCCAGCTGATGCCTTATCTCGAGAATAGCTTGCTAAATGTCAGTCCCTTAGTTTCTTTTTTTCAAGAGGTAAAGGCCCATATAAGACCCAAAGGAAGCAGTCAGCTCCTTTTTCGGTCCTGACTACTAACAATGGGGAGGAGAAATGACAAAGGAGTCAGAGATTGGGCTAAGACGCTGGAAGAAAGACAAAAAAAGAGATGTATAAGAACAAGCAGGAGAAGAACAAAACGAAGTTAAAATAGCAGGGTGGTAGAATGCCTCCAGGAACTCTCAGGTATTCAAGACTAGCAGTGCTAATGCCAAAGGCTAAATGCCATGGGTATGCTTTTAGACACATCTTTCTCTGATTCCCTTCAGCTCTGGACACTAGTGGATATCTCGGGCTGCTCCTATCCTGTTCTCTAAAAGCCTCATCTTTCTACTTCAATTTTCGGGAGAAACGGCTCTGAATTCCTTACAGCAAAGTGCCGTTGGAAGGCCTTGGGTCCTCGGTAGGTGTAGTTTCCACAGATTTCACAGTTGTAGTTGATGTTTAGGCCATGAAGCTTATACAGCCAGTAGGGAATGGGCTAAAGAAGAAACACAAAGTAGGAAACAGTATGAGTTTACGAAGGTCTGCACCTGCTCCCCATATGGGGCCGTGGGAGAAAGTGGTAGTGCTGGGACTGACTTTGCCATCCCAGCCAAGAGGCAGGTTTTTGGGGTTGTAAATGATCTCATTCTCTTCATCTTCACTTTCACTCTCACTGATCTGCTCTTCCTCCTCTTCTTCTCGCTCTTCTCCTGTCCTTGCTTGCTTGCGTTGTACATTTTCATGAGTAAGATGTCGCTGTTCCTAAGGCAGGTCCATAAATGAAAAGTCAGAGAAAAGTAGTGCAGAATAAGAAGGGAAATTTCCTATTTTCCTATGACCCTTGCTGACCCCTTACTTCCAAGGATAAGGTTCTTGCAGAATGAAGGGAAAGTCTTCCCCGCATATCAGAACTCCTTATCAGCAGGCCCTACCTGATCCTGAAGGAGAAAGTCAAATGTTTTACATCACTTGCCTAATTACTCATCGGAGGCCGGCAGACGATCACAGAACAGTCTCATCTATCTTGCCCCTAAAATATCTCCTGAACCAGTCCTTTCTTTCCCGCTGTTACGGCCCTCACCAAGGTGACCACCTTCTAACTTGCCCTAAGTCTCTCCCCATTCCAGTTCGGTTTCCATTTTGCTGCCAGATTTATCTGTTTAAAAAACCAAATCTAATGAATGGCACACTCTCCTGCTTAAGGAACTTTTATTGGCTTCCTACTGCTTAAAGGACAAAGACCAAATTTCCCACATAACTCTCCAAATTTTTCTCTGACAACTCCCTTCACAAGGCACACTCCAGACGCACTAAATTTCTCATTATGTCCTGGACATATAATTTCCTTTCCTAACATTGTATCTTTGTGCTTGCCATTTTCTGTACCTGAAACATTTTCTCTCTCTGTTTAGAAAACTCAACCTTAGTGTATTATGACATGTATCACATTATACTGCAATCCTCTGTCTCCCCAACCACAACATGGGTTTTTCAAGGGCATGAGGCTGTGTCATATATTGTATCCAAACATTTAGCATAATGTTCAGAAACCAAGAGAGAACAATAAATGGTACAATAGTGGCAAAAATCTTATCAGTACATAATGAAAGCAATTTCTGGAAACCATTTGGCTGGAACTGGTCAGAATTCCAAAGAGAATGGTGCCACCTCCTGGCAGGGAAAGCAAATGCTCTTAAAAGGGCAAGAAAGTGGGCATACCTCATGTCAAGGGCATGACATCCATGGCCTCCCAGCCATCTTCAGGGGACTAGCAATTCAGATGGCTACCCACACTAGCACAGCCCAAGTTCACTGTAAAGAACATGTGTCCCCAATGTCCAATGTCTGGCTAGCCTTTCACTGAAAGCAGTTGTAACAGAACCAAGAGGTGACTAGTTCTATAGCTACCATATGTGTGGTCCTCAAACAAGGGGAGAATGAAAATGACCATGCCAATTGACAGAGATGTAAAAAAGCTATCTGAGGGGCCAGGCACGGTGGCTCACGCTGTAATCCTAGCACTCTGGGAAGCCGAGGCAGGCAGATCGTTTGAGAAATAGATAGAAATTAGCTGGACAACTAAAAATATACAGAAAAAATTAGCTGGGCATGGTGGTGCATGCCTGTAGTCACAGCTACTTGGGAGGCTGAGGCAGGAGGATTGCTTGAGCCCAGGAGTTTGAGGTTGCTGTGAGCTAGGCTGGCGCCGTGGCACTCTAGCCTGGGCAAGAGTGAGACTCTGTCCCAAAAAAAAAAAAAAAAAAAAAGCTATCTGAGCCAGAGCGACCTACTCAAAGCACCGTGGGAGCATGTGTAAAGGGAAAGGCTCTGAGAGCAGTTGAAAACTGTACAAAGCAGACACTGTCAGAAAGCCTGGTCTTCTGGATGACTCCCAGAGACACTGACCATCTTCTCTGAATGAGTGCTACCCTGTCTTCCACCTTCTCTTCCTGGAAAGAGATCTATTTTCCTCCTATTCCTCCCCCTCTTTTCTCTCTGAGATAAGCATCTTGGTCAGGCTAGGCCTTTTCAACTCCTCCTAGAAAAATACTCACAGCCAGCTTTGTACTGTAATATTCTAGCCCTACTAAGTTTCTCACAATCTTGTGAACATGTAAGTAATGCCTTTTCATAAGTAATACTTGAAAAGCTACCAACAGCCTTTCTCTTACTTGCCCTTTGAGTGTCTGCTGCTTGAGCCACCCCTGGGTACATTCTGAAGCTCAGGCAAAGAACCTGCACTACCCTGGATGCTGTATTAAGAGGAGAGTCTGTTCTCTATGCCTGGCCTTATGGAAATTGGGCAACCCTGGGAATATCACCTAACAACAGAACAGGAACTTACCAAAGGGCCAAGTACTCTGAAAGACCTCTATTTTGTGCTGCACTAGTTTAACACCTATCCCTTCTTCTTCTGAACCTGAAAAAAATACTCTCCATGAGTTCCTATCTCTTACTCCCATTCTTTTTTTTTTTTGAGACAGAGTCTCACTCTGTTGCGTGGGCTAGAGTGAGTGCTGTGGCGTCAGCCTAGCTCACAGCAACCTCAAATTCCTGGGCTCAAGCAATCCTTCTGCCTCAGCCTCCCGAGTAGCTGGGACTACAGGCATGTGCAACCATGCCCAGCTAATTTTTCCTATATATTTTTAGTTGTCCAATTAATTTCTTTCTATTTTTAGTAGAGACGGGGTCTCACTCTTGCTCAGGCTGGTCTCAAACTCCTGACCTTGAGCAATCCACCCACCTCGGCCTCCCAGAGTGCTAGGATTACAGGCGTGAGCCACCGCGCCCGGCCTCTTACTCCCATTCTTTATAGCATTTAAAGCCCTCAGCAGAGTCAGTTACTCACCCCAAGAATCTCTACATATTCGTAGATCTGGGCTTCTAGAAAAGCAATATCTTTGTTTCTCTCAGTGTCTCTGAAAAAAGAAACAAGCTGTATTACTCAAGGGTTTTTTTGCCCAGTGCTTATATCTGGGAACATTTATTCCATGGTTGTGTTAAAAATTATAAGCACATTAGAAATATCATTTCTGTGAAAGCAAATGCTCTGTTCATTGCAGGACTCATGGACAATAGTACTCAGGTTATTTCTTGGAATGCATGGAAGCTTGCTTTTTGAACTCATCTAGAAGGTGAAAGACATATCAAGACCACTTAAATTTCCATCACTATAATCTATAAAGAAAATGTGGCTCTGCAGCAGGCAGACCTGGGCCCAAATCCTGAGTCTGCTACTTAGACCTGTGAGATAGGACACATTCCATAACCTTACTAATTCCTTATCTGCAAAAAGATCAGGGTAACTACTTTCCAGGGTTTTTTGAGGATTAGGAAAAAACACATACAAAAATACCCTGTACAAGCATATGGCTCAAGAATAGATTTCAACTGTCATTAGCAAAAAAAAAAAGCTTAGAAAAATATTTTTTGGATCTATTTAGACTTTTAGCCTCCATAACCTACTGAAGTAATAAGAGGTATTCCAAACGCCGTTTCCACGTTAGAAATTTTACCCACTCTCAATCACCTGAGTATGGACTGTCCTTGGTTTATATTAACAGTGACAGAAGAAAAAAAAAAAACAAAAACAACAGTGACAGTACTCTCTGCCATTAGCAGAAATAAAAGAGCAGATTGGATTTCTATGAACCAATAATGGTGATGAAAAAGGCTTTAAAATCTGTCATTGTAAAAATACTGCATGGAAATAAAATTTAAAACTGTAAGCAAAGGTGCCACCCCAGTCACTCACCGCTTGGTGCCCTTTGACTTGGGATTTTTGGCAAACAGAGAAGTGTCAAGTGACTCCAGGGACTTTCCTTTGGTGCTGAATAGTCTCTGGGCTCGCTCTTCTAGGGTCCTAAGGAGACAGGAGGGGAAAAGGATTCCAGGTCACTTTACCACACAGACTTGCTTAGTTTGCAGAGTGGGGTGACAGAAAAAATGTAATCAGAGCCACTTAGAAGACTGCACAAATGCACAGTAAATAAGACTGTTTTGGTGGAAAAACCGTTCTCTTACCCGCCACATTTCAGGCCTAAAGCTAAGAGTGCAGATTTCAATCTGTCCAGACCCAGGGAGGCCAACTCCTGTATAAAAAAGACAAATTACAGTATTACATAAATAGATTTGGGGAAACAGCAAGTGCAGGCCATTCCTGACGCTGTGGTAGGACCACACATTCTATAGCCAATCTCCTAGCATTAAGTCCAAACTCTCCAAAGGACTGACTCTGTGGTCATGTTCAGATTTAACTACACTGGTAACATTCTATTACCTCTACTACAACTTAATGTAGCTGTATTGTTTGGCAGTTTTCAAAGTAGTTAGATTATTCTTTTTTCTTTTTATCTTTCCGCTTTCCTTGCAGATGCTTGGTCCCAGGAAATGGTGTCTTATATAACACAGCCATGGTAGTAAAGACAGGAATGTTGAGTGGTTCCTCTGAAAGGTGGACATGGAGACCAATACTGTTGCTGAAGAAAACATACCTCCCAGGAGGAGAATGCAGAGAGGTCAAGATGGGCTCCAGCATGAGTCAGGGCACTGCTTGTCTCTTTCTGGCGAGAAGAACAATATGATGTTTATTAAGATCCAGGCATAGGATGACAGTAAGGGGGCTATCTAAATTGCCAGATGCTGGTTGGCCCCTTTCCTACACACATTTATGAATATGAATCAAATTCCTACAAGAGCAAACAAACAAACAAAAAATCCAAAAAGCCCTCTGAAACCTCCCTCCCCCACCAAAAAACCCAGATGGTCCATTCTCTCCCTGAGGGTTCAGGAAAAACTCAAGTTTATTCCCAGAAGTGAAAATATATAGATTTTTAGCACATAATCTAGTCAGTTTTTGGTCAGGGAACCACATAGCACTAATGATGTGGTTGGTGAAAATCCTGGGCCAGTCAATGGCAAGTGGGCCCTGATAAATCTCATTTCAAAGTACACAAAGAAAACCTAGCATACTTGGTAGGGAATACTTCATGGCCCCAAATGATACAGAGGGATTGATACCTAAACCCCTAAAGTGGAGGCTCAAGATTAATGTAAAATAATTAAATTCTCTGGCATATCCTCTACCCACACTCCTACTTGAAGCTTACCGGCCATCCAGGGAAGGTACCATTCTCCCACTTCTTCTCAAACTCAGTCTGAATCTTCCCAAAAAGTTCATTCTGATCTTGGAGGGGCTTCACTCTATCTGTGTAATCCTGAAGGTACTCAAGCAGCATCTCTAGGTATCTACAGAGGAACGTGCAACACAGATAAAGCAAAAAGGGTTTCTGTTTATGGTATACTGTTATGCCCCGTAGAATATATGTACTTGTAATTTTAGTTAACACTAATTTTAAAATAATATTCATTTTTATTTTTTATTTATTTATTTAGTGATTTATTTTGAGACAAAGTCTCACTCTGTTGCCCAGGCTGTAGAGTGCCGTGGCATCAGCCTAGCTCACAGCAACCTCAAACTCCTGGGCTCAAGCAATCCTCCTGCCTCAGCCTTCCAAGTAGCTGGGACTACAGGCATGCGCCACCATGCCCGGCTAATTTTTTACATGTATTTTTAGTTGGCCAATTAATTTCTTTCTATTTATAGTAGAGACGGGGTTTCGCTCTTGCTCAGGCTGGTCTCGAACTCCTGACCTTGAGCTATCCACCCGCCTCGGCCTCCCAGAGTGCTAGGATTACAGGCGTGAGCCACCGTGCCCGGCCTAATAATATTCATTTTTAAATGAACTTAAAATTGAATTTTTTTCTCAACATGTTATTTTGATTCTGACCTTTCCTATCTCCTTTCCTCCTCATGACATAATGCCAAATACTAAGGTCTTAATTAACTAACACATAAAAGATTTCAGGTAAAATGAAAATGAGAAAAAGAGAGGAAGTTAGGGATGTAAGATCATTAAACTCCAAAGACACATAGATCCCTGAATGGGAGATTTCCTTCTACAATAAGACAAAATTAAGAACAGTATGGGCATAACACTGAAGATGTACCCACAGATACACCCTTGTCCAAAGCCAGACTAACATGATTTTTTTTTTTAAAGAGACAGGGTCTTACTCTGTCACCCAGGTTGGAGTGCAGTGGCGCAATGATAGCTCACCGTAGCCTCAACCCCTGGGCTAAAGCAATCCTCCTGCCTCAGCCTCTTGAGTAGCTAGAATTACAAGTACACGCCACCATGCATGGCTAATTTTTTAATTTTTTTTACAGATTGGTCTCACTATGTTGCCTAGGCTGGTCTTAAACTCCTGGCCTTAAGTAATCCTCCTACCTCGGCCTCCCAAAGTGCTGGGATTACAGGTTTGAGCCATGCCTGTCCACAAATGTTCACATCATTCACAACCCCTATCCTCCAATAAACCTGGACGTCATTGATGTATGCCTTTCAGGGAATAAAATTCAGAACTTCACATTCAAATTGTCACATTATCCTCTAATCGAATCCAGTAGAGGCCTAGAAGCTATTAATGCCTACCTTTTATACTCTGCATTCTTCCTTTCTTTAGGAATGTCAAATAACTGGTCAAAGATGGACAGGTATGTGATATAATCCAGCTTCTGAAAGAAGGAGAGGAATGACAAGAGATTCAGTTAGGCGTTGGTACCAGTTACAATATCATCTCCATTGAGTGTTCTCTAACAAAGTAACAAGGCCTAGCTCATTTTAGTTTTTTCTTTCCCATCATTCAATCCCTACAATAACTGGAGTGTTAGTTCCACTGGACTGAGAAGAATACCAGACACATAATTCACTCTACAAAATAAAGACTGAGTTAATGCACAGTAAACTAAAAGAAACATTTGTTGAACATTTACTGCATTCCAGGTTCTTGGTTAAAGACTTTGACATCCACTACATTCTAAAATAAGGTCCTGAAAGGTGCCATTGGTTCATTCATGTAACCATTTATTGAGCGTCTTTGTACCAAGTGTGGGGATACAGAAGAGAACAAGACAGACAAGGAACTTCCAGTTTAATCACTGCACTTTTGGGATATTTCCTCACAACTCCATGAGGAACTGAATTGTATACTTCTCATGACCCTTCTAAGAATGTCATATTAAACCTCGTCTCTTGTGGTAAGTTATTTTTAAATGTCTTTTAAAAAAGACATTCAACAGCCTTTTGCTGGCACAAAGATTATGTTGTTAGAACTTCCATGTACTTAGTATTTTATGTGTCTAAAACAGAAGCAGGATATGTATTTGTGGGTTTAAAAAAATTTTTATTTTTGCAAAAGTAAAATACGCTTGTTGTATTCACTGTAGAAAACTAACTTTTGTTTTAAATACTGTTTCATTCCAAGAAAGCATACCACTTCTTTAATATTTATACAACAGTTACAAACATAAGGAAGACACTCTGTAATTACTTCATATCTAGTAGTATCAGAGCAGTGTCCTGACTCACCCCCTGGAATCAGAATCTCTCCCCACTCTCCCAGGCCTCACCTCAGATGCCTTCAGGTTAATGTACTTGAGGTAACAGTCATGGAGATCAAGGTAACGACCATATCCCTCTTCATCTGTGAACTCCACCAAGTCTGAAGAGATCAGATATGTCAAAGATTCAGATACCACAGACCACTCTCCCCTCTCACCCCAAATATCCTCCTTATGCTTATGCTTCAAAAAGTCAACAGATCTCAACTTTCCAGGCCAATGAATTTCAGCCAGGATAGCACAAAATGAACATTCTGCCCAAGTTCAATTTAGGAGGTCAATCTAGCCCAGAAACCAGCCAAAAGAAAACCAGCAAGATACTTCTTGCACATGGGGAAAAAAAAAAAAAGAAGACGAAAACAATAATAATACTACTGATAAAGAAAAGCAGCAAGAAACCTGGCTATAAGGCCCTGAGGGAAAATCTGAGCTGTCATTAAACTATACTTTTGCCAGTGCTGAAGAGAGTGGTTAAACCCTACTTACTTTGCGCCTCTTCACTTGGATTCTCTCGAGCCTTCAGGAGCTCCTCAAACTCCACTGACATTGGCACACAGATCTGACGAAAAAAGAGATGCTCAGGTGGACTTTTCAATGTAAAAGTTGCAATATAACAGAAATGGTGTGTATAGAAAGTTGGACTTCTAATGCTTTATTTGGCTTTGATTTTTCACTAGAAGCCTATTACTGTTCTCCAATTACTGTGCTTTTTCTCCCCTTTTATGTACTGACTGAAAACTGCTGAAGTAACACGTGCTCACAAAACCTCAAATAATACAAAAAGAAAAAATGAAAAATGGAAGTCTTCCTTTATTAATTCCCCTGAAAATAGATCTTTCTCTATGTCAGAGGTTCCCAAACTTTAAGAATTACCTGTGGTAGTGTCCAAAAATCCTGATGCACCTGATACTAATTAAAACAAAGTAGGGCAGATACCAATACTTTTTAAAGATCCCCAGGTAACTCAAATATGCCACAAAGTTTGGATACTACTGCTCTATGCTTTTTTTTTTCTTGAAATGTGGTCTCACTATGTTGCCCAGGCTGGTCTCAAACACCTGAGCTCAAGCAAGCCTCCCACGTCAGTTTCCTGAGTAACTGGGATTACAGGTGCAAGCCACTGTGCCCAGCAACTCTGTGTATTTAAATGTATATATTTGTACAAGCACATTCATGCCTACACAGGTTTTTGTTTTTTACATAAACAGACTTGCTTTTTTCACTTAGTATATGTTCGCTATCCTTCTAATCAGTTATTTAACCATTTATTCCTCATTATCTTTCGACCACAGCTAGAATAAGGTTAACACACCAGAACGGTACTCCTGTCTTCTCTCCTGGTTAGTGGAAGACTTCACACTCTATCCTCCACAGGGGTTGGGGGTAGGTGTGTGAGGGTACCTTCATCTACCTCCACACTACATACTTCAATAAACAGTCTCTATTTTCTGGTTTTTTTTAGCCTCTTCCTTTTTTTCATCAGCTTCTTCAAATATCTACATCTCCCAGATCTTCCTTAAGACCTCTTCTTTTGCTCCTCTTCTTTTCCTGCCAGCCTTTCAAATGCATGTTCCACACTCCATACTTCTACTTCCCCATTACCCACCTTTACCCCCGTGACCAGATTTCCATTCCCACTAATTCAGTGAAACGGCAATCTTGGCAGTTACCAATCTACAACAGTTGGTACCATGACCTTTGGAAACTCTTTTGCTTAGCTTCGATAAGACAACACTACCTGGAGCTGTCATTTGATCCTTCTGATGGAAGTCTTCCCAGGCCCCTTTTCTGTTAACTATCTACCGTAAGTGTGCCCCACAAAGCACACAGAGAAGCTCTGACAGTCTGCCTTCACTCTCTCTCTCCTAGAACTCAAGTTTTCATGGCTCAACTATCAAGTCCATTGTGATGGTTCCCAAATCTAAATCACAAACCTTTACCTCTTGCATGGAGGTAACGAACTCCAACTGCTTATGGGTCACTTCTATCTAGATATAACAGTACCTAAAAATCTATACATGTAAAAACTCATTTTCCACTGCAAATGGGTTACCTCTTTCTTCCTTATTTCTATCAAAGAACAAACAACTTTCCAGTTACACAGTCATGAAAGCTCAGAGTAATCTCTGACTCATCCTTCCCCACCCTCCCTGCAGAGATGTCTTACTCTTTATAATCTTACAGTATAGTGGGGTGGACATTCATTGTCACAAAATATGACAGGATCATAAAGAAAGATTAATTTTGTGGGGCAGTCTAGGAAAGATACTTCATGAAGAGGAAAGAGTTGGCCTCTGGGCTGAATCCTGAAGGTATAATGAACTTTGGAAGTAAGGAAAGTATCTTTGTGTTAGTTGGATCCTCTAGGTAGAAGATTTCAAGACAGAGTTAGGAGTACAAACTTATTGGGAAAACAGTCCAGTGAAAGACAAGAGGAGAAAGCAGGATTGGAAAGGGACAGCTTAGACAACAATGCAGATTGGACAAAAATCTCAACCAACCCAATAAGGAGCTCTGAAGCAAATATTAGTCATCAGAGGAGTCTCACACTGGACAGAAATAGCTATGCCATAATACCCCCACTGTACTCAGTCACTGGCTGGGAGCTGCCCAGGAAGACTGTGGCTTGGCTTAAAAGCTGAGGGGGAATCCTGAAAACACTATGGTTAAAGGATGTCTGCTACCTAAGCCCCATGCAGCTAAATGGCAAGTTCTTTCTTAAAGGGACATCTTAGTGGAACACCTCGATTTTCCTTACTTTTAGTTGCTCTTTGGATAGGTTAGGAGAAAATACTTTTCCGAGTGCATACCTCATTTGGGTGCTTCCGGTGGAATTCCTTTATTTGCTTGAGTCTATTATAGAATTCAGCAAACTCATTGGGTCCTGAAATAGCATTGAGCTCCTCCTTTCGTAACCTGCAATTTCAAGAAAAATCCAAAGAGCACAGAGCACACTGTTAGTCCTTTAACCATGGCTCCTCAAAAACACTAACTCTCCTAGATCAGCTGTGACTGTCACTTACCCATCCTTATCGTCATACAAATCCCTCAGGTTCCCACTGACCTCCATATACCTCTGCAAGGCAAACACAAACCATCAGAATGAAGTGATTTTTACAAGTGTAGAGCTAAGCAACCAACAAGAACTCTAATCAAAGCACAGGACAACCTCAAGAGATATGGCTTTAAAAGTTCCTGTGTTTTCTAGTACCTTTAACAGACAGCCCTGGTTCCTCGTTAGTTTTTAAAACAGGTTGATCTGAAGATTACCTATGTGATATGCTTTCAGGGGTGGCAGGGATCTCCTATCTTTACATACTACCAGTGCCTAGCTTTTCCTATAAGAGACCCATCCCCTTTGTCTAAACAGAAGTTTCCATCTAAGACCCTCAAAGACAGAGATGATTTTAACTATTTCAAAAAGCTAGATCAAACAGTAAACACACTATATAAATTATCACATAGCTTCTTTTGGAGTCAAAGTATATTAGATCTGGACAGTACAGGTCCACAGGCCCTTCTCCAAGACTTCTGGAACTAGATTTGTTTCAGAATTTGAATTTTTAAGTTCAGGAAGGTACCATATAACATCCCTAGTGAAATCTGGAGCACATATTAATAGTTCTGCAGTAAACCTTATGTGTTATTTACTAAGAGGGATAAATAAAGACTGTAAAAAGCCTTTAATAGCTTCAGGCCAGCTTTTGTTGCCAAATAAAAGAGGGTCAGATTTTGCCACCAAATAATTAAACAAACAACTCCTTGGCTTTCACAGTATTTGGGGGCTGGGGGCTTGTAATATGATTACCTCTGATTGATTAGGTCTTTTATTCCTTTCTAAACAGATTTCAACAGAACATAGTATAATGAACCTCCATTTACCCATTACTCAGCTTTAACAATTATCAATATTTTGGTTTCAAAGTTTTTTTAAAAGTAAGAAACTGGATTATTACCAGGCAAATGCAACTTGGTAGTCAAAAGTACTTCAAAACGGTGTCCTGGGAGGAAAACACCAACATACAGCATTCTCTTTTTTTGAGGGATGGGATTATACCTTCTGCGCCTGAGTCACAGACTCCTAAAACTATTCTTTGCACATTCAAGGGATACAGGATGCTATAAAAACGGGCATCTTCCCAAGTAATGGAGAATGAGTTAGAGTCCCCCTTCAAAGAGGTGAGGAAAGGCAGCTCAGCACCCTCAGGTTCGGCAGCTGCTTGGACGTCTGTTCAGGCAGATAATCCACGACCGGCCAAGCCAGTTACCTTTGGCCAGAGCTCACGTTGAGACCCTGTACCTCGCTTCCCCTGCTTTCCCGCTCTCCCAGACCCAAAGAGAAGCAGACAGCGGGGCACTCACATCTTGCATGGCCCGAGTGCGGTGGTCAGAATTGATCTGGTCCCGGAGCTGAAGAAAGGCAAACGGTGACACGGGCGCCGTGAGTTTGAGTGCTGGTGTTGGAAAGGCCGCCCGAGGGCGGAGCTTGCTCGCTCAGATTTTAGCGGCTGAAGCAGAGGCCTCTGGGACGCTGGGCCCCCGTAGTAGGTTACCGAGGCCGGGGCTCGGAGACGGAGCCTCGGGCAGAGGCAGGGGCGGGGCGCAGGGAGGGTCTCGGGGCCAAAGAAAGCTCTCAGAGGTTAAACAGGATAGCGGCCCACCCTCAGATGCAGCCCCTACCCAGGTCCCACTCACCGTGGACTTCTTTGTGAGCATCTCTTTGGCCATGACATCCATAAGCCGTTCCTTCTCCTCGTGGTAGCGCCGCTGCTGCTCCAGAATTGTCTCCATTTTCCCTTTGCTGCGGTACCCTAACCCAGACCACCAAAAGAGCCGGAAACAACTACTGCCGCCCTGCGCGCCTGAGTCCCCGCGATAAGCGTCCGACGGCACCAAAATTCCGCGAGTGCCGGAAGTGCCTCAGGGACTAGAAGAAAAATGAGCACCATAAGGAGAGCCAGTCTACATTATCGAGATGGCAACAGTGCCCCCTGCTGGTCGGAGGTGTGGTGGCGCGATGCCGAGCGGTTTGCAGCTGCCTCTAGGGGGCATAGAAAAGTCCAGGAACTGAGAGGGTAGCGGCCGGCTTCCTGGGGCAGGGACAGTGTGGACTGCGGGGCAGTTGAAGAGTTGGATGGGAGAAGGGAAACTGGAATTGGAGTCTATAGCTTTCAGTGTGACCTGTGACAACGTTTCCCCCTTCTCTGGACTTCAGTGTCTTTCTCAGTAAAATGGGGATGATAGTGGGTTTTTTTGCTTTTAAAGAGATTCACACGTGGAAACAACCTAATTGTCTATCAGCAAGGGGGCTAGTTAAATAACATATGGTACATCCAAGCAGTGAAATGCTATACAGCCTTAAAAAAATGAAGTCTGTATGTCCGCTTATAAGTAGAGAAATGAAAACATATCCATATGTTCATACGTTCATAGCAGCATTATTCGTATTTGACAAAAACTGGATGCAACCCAAGTCCATTAATTAATTGGTGAATGGATAAACAAAATGTGGTATATCTATACAGTACAATGGAATATTACTTGACAATAAAGAAATACTACAATATGCAACTTATATACTCATAATTAAAAATAAAAAAAATTTAAAAATAAAATTAAAAAAAAGGAATACAAGGACGAACCATGAAAACATTATGCTAAGTGAAAGAAGCCAGACAGAAAAATGACAGTATATGTCCAGAAGAAATGCCCAAAAAGGCAAATCTATGAACAGAGAAAGTAGATGAGTGGTTGTGACTAGAGGCGAGGTTGGAAGTGACTCCAAATGCACCCAAGGAATCCCTTTTGAGGTGACAGAAATGTTCTAAAATTGGATTGTGGTGATAGTTGCACAACTATTAAATTTGCTAAAATTAATTGTACACTTAAAGTGTGTAAATTTTATGGTATGTAAATTATACCTCAATAAAACTGTTAAAAAATCTGTATGAGCTCATATGGAAAGATGGCACACAAACTGAAAAAAGCTAGATGCACAACAGTGTGTATAAAAATAGATGTGCAAAGAGATTATTTCTGTAAGGATATCCAAGTACCAGTAAACAGTGGTTGTTCCTGAGGAGACAGCTTGGAGATCTGGTATGGGTGGGAGAATTTTCTTTGCATATGCCCAAAGCATAGCATGAAAAAAATTTTAAAATATATACTTGTATTACTTTTTCAATTTAAAAATAAATTTAGGCTGGGCACAGTGGCTCACACCCATAATCCCAGCACTTTGGAAGGCCAAGGCAGGAGGATCACTTGAGGCCAGGAGTTCAAGACCAGCCTGAGCAATCTAATGAGATCCCATGTCTACAAAAAATTTTAAAAATAGCCTGGTGTGGCGGGTGCATCTGTAGTCCTAGCTACTGGGGAGGCTGAGACAGGAGGATTGCTTAAACCTGGGAGTTCAAGGCTGCAGTAAGCTATGATTGTACCACTGTACTCCAGCCTGAGTGACAGAGTGAGACCCTGTCTCTAAAAAAAAAAATCATAGTAAAAATAAAACTCAAAATGAAAATACATACATACACATTCATGTTTAATAAAGAACAAGGAGGATATAAACCTCAAGGAGTTAATAGTAATTTGCCTTTTGTTCTTTACTTTTTGGAATTCTCCAATTTTTCTTACAGTAAGTATGCATTACTTTTTGTTTGTAAGTTTGAAAAACAGGCCACACTTGGTAGCTCATGCCTGTTATCCTAACACTTTGGGAGGCTGAGGTGGGAGGATTGCTTGAGGCCAGGAGTTTGAGATCAGCCTGAGCAAGAGCAAGATCCTTTCTTTACAAAAAATAAGAAAAATTAGCTAGGCGTGGTGGTGTGTGCCTTAGTCACAGTTACTGTGGAGGCTGAGGCAGGAGAATTGCTTGAGCCCAGGAGTTTGAGGTTGCAGTGAGCTATGATGATGCCACTCTAGCCTGGACGACAGAGCAAGACTCTGCCTCAAAAAAACAAAAAAAAAAAAAGGTTTAAAAAATAAAATAGAGATAATGACTCGTATTTTGCCTACTCATGGGAGTGTTGTGAGGATTATATTTGTATACGGAAATCTAAGCAAGACCTCCAACCGAAGGTAGAACCTTAATCACAACTCATCTGGGGCTTTTCCTGGTCCACTAGGAAAGAGGTAAGGTAAGAAATCTCCCCCAGCACCATGGCTCACGTCTGTAATCCCAACCTGAGCGACAAAGTGAGACCTTTTCTCTAAAAAAAAAAAAAAAAAAAAAAATGGAAAGACTCAGTGAATTTTTTTTTTTTTTTTGGCCTAGTACAGGGAACTTTATTGATGGTACATGACAAGGTGGGGCTCCCTAGGCCCCTCCCATTCTTCAAGGGCTCTGGCATGGAAACTGCGTTGTGAGGAGGGGAGATTCTCAGTTAGGTGGGGACTGAGTAGGCAGGGATACCCCAGCATCTGAGGCCTCTTTTCCTCTGTGCTCTGGCTGGGGCTGGTGGTCCAGGGCTCTTACTCCTTGGTGGCCATGTGGGCCATGAGGTCCACCACCCTGTTGCTGTAGCCAAATTCATTGTCATACCAGGCAACAAGCTTTACAGAGTGGTCGTTGAGGGCGATGCCAGCCCCAGCATCAAAGGTGGAAGAGCGGCTGTCACTGCTGAAGTCGGAGGAGACAACCTGGTGCTCTGTGTAGCCCAGGATGCCCTTGAGGGGACCATCCACAGCCTGCTTCACCACCTTCTTGATGTCATCATACTTGGCCGGCTTCTCCAGATGGCAGGTCAGGTCCACCACTGACACGTTGGCAGTGGGGATGTGGAAGGCCATGCCAGTGAGCTTCCCGTTCAGCTCGGGGATGACCTTGCCCATGGCCTTGGCTGTGCGAGTCGACGCAGGGATGATGTTCTGGAGAGCCCCACAGCCATCAAGCCACATCTTCCCAGAGGGACCATCCACTGTCTTCTGGGTGGCGGTGACGGCATGGACTGTGATCATGAGTCCCTCCACGATGCCAAAGTTGTCATGGATGACCTTGGCCAGGGGGGCTAAGCAGTTGGCGGTACAGGAGGCATTGCTGACGGTGGTGAGGTTGTTTTGGTACTTGTCGTGGTTCACACCCATCACAAACATGGGGCGTCAGCAGAGGGGGCAGAGATGATGACCCTTTTGGCACCTCTGTCTAGGTGAGCCTCAGCCTTATCTCCAGGGTGGTAAAGACTCCAGTGGACTCCACAACGTAAACAGCGCTCGTGTCACCCCATTTGATTTTGGTGGGATCTCGCTCCTGGAAGGTGGTTATGGGATGGCCATTGATGACAAGCTTCCTATTCTCTTCCTTGACCGTGCCATGGAACTTGCCACGGGTGGAATCGTACTGGAACATGTAGACTATGTAGTTGAGGTCAATGGAGGGGTCATTGATGGCGACAGTATCCACTTGGCCAGAGATAAAAGCAGCCCTGGTGACCAGGTGCCCAATATGGCCAAAGCCGTTTATTCCGGCCTTCACTTTCAGCATGGTGTCTCGGAGACGGTGCTGGCGCCGTGCGAGAAGATGCAGCTCTCTGTTGAATGGGAGGACCAGAGAGCCAGAATTACCTCTTAAAATGTCATTTCTACTGGGTGCAGTGGCCCACACCTGTAGTCCCAACTGCTTGGGAAGCTGAGGTGGAAGATCATTTGAGCTAGCCTGGGCAACATAGTGAGATACCTGTCTCTAAAAATAAATAAATTTTTTGTTAAAAAGTTTCATTTCTGGCCTGGCGCGGTGGCTCACACGTGTAATCCTAGCACTCTGGGAGGCCGAGGCCGGTGGATTGCTCAAGGTCAGGAGTTCGAAACCAGCCTGAGCAAGAGCGAGACTCCGTCTCTACTAATAATAGAAACAAATTAATTGGCCAACTAAGTATATGTAGAAAAAATTAGCCGGGCGTGGTGGCGCATGCCTGTAGTCCCAGCTACTCGGGAAGCTGAGGCAGAAGGATCGCTTCAGCCCAGGAGTTTGAGGTTGCTGTGAGCTAGGCTGACGCCACGGCACTCTAGCCCAGGTGACAGAGTGAGACTCTGTCTTAAAAAAAAAAAAAAGGTACTCTCCATAGCATCCTAAATTTAATTCATCAACCTATTATCCATGCACTAATCTAAACTCTTCAAGATGTTTTTAAATTAAAAATAACTTTTATTTTTTATTACTATAAAGGGTTGTTTTTTCCTCCCTGTCACCCCTATTCCTGGGGTCTGGTGCCTCTTACTAAACCTTGGTTAACAGAAGAGGGCATTTAGTAGCATGAGAGCACATGAACGTCGGCACTGGTAAAGGTCTGATTTTTTTTTTTTTTTTTTGAGACAGGGTTTCACTCTGTTGCCCAGGCCGAAGTGCAGTGGTATGATCATAACTCACTTGCAACCTTCAGCTCCTGGACTCGAGCAATCCTCCTGCCTCAGACTCCTGAGTGGCTGAGGCTAAAGGCATACACCACCGTACTCAGCTAATTTCTTAATTTTTTTCTATAGAGATAGGGTCTCACTATGTTGCTCAGGGTGGTGTCAAACTCCTGACCTCAAGCAATCCTCCCACCTGGGCCTCCCAAAGTGTTGGGATTACAGGCGTGAGCCACCATGCCTGGCCAGGTCTGACTTTTTTTTGTGGCTTATCCTTTCTGAGGGAGAACCATCATAAGAGTCACTTTCTTTCCTTCCCTCTCCTATATACTTGCAGAATTGAAGCCCAAGGAAATACTGCCCCTTTTCAACTCCTAGCCTGTCTCATCCAGAAGGAATTGGATGACTGACACCCTGCTAATGGCTAAGGATAAGAAGAAATCCAAAGGGCTGGATTTTCCCTACACACTGGGAAAAGACAAGTCCCCTAGCTTTGTTCTGGTGTCTGGTGGGAAGTCTAGGATGGACATTTTGGTCTGTGTGGCTTTATGTCTATTATTTTTCTTCTCCTGTTACAGCAGAATTCTTCCCCTAGTACGTCACCAGAACTTATTCCACTGGTACACTAGGTTCTTCTCTAAATAAATAAATAAATAAAAAGCCCCCATCATGAGCAGCTTATCTCTGACCTGCCCACATGGGGCCAAGGCTTCTCACATTTTGATAAGCCCCTGCCATCTTTCAGTCAGCCAGAACCTGGTGTGCAGCAGGAAGGCATCCGACAGTGATCTCTTTCATTGAAGAGAAGATTACATTGAAGAGGTCCAAAGAACTCATAAGGGAGAAGAGAGTCCTATTGCTAGAACCAGAAATGTTTATCCAGAGTCTTGAAGGTTTGGTCTTATTCACTGCTGTGGCTCCTATACATGGCACAGTGTCTGATATACTGTAACTGCATAATAATATGGATTGATAAAATCACTAAATAGCAGTAGTGATAGCTATTGTTTATTGAGTCCTTAGCTCAGTGCCTAACATGTTGAAAATATATAATAAATACATGTTCAACAAATGAGGGAATAATAAAGATACTAATTGTGTATTGAGCACTAATTCCTCAATTATCTTATTTAATCCTCACAACAACCATATAATGTCAATATTTCCATCACTAGCATTTTATAGATAAGTAAATTGTAGTTTAGAGAAAATAAGTAACTTTCCCAAAAGTCAAAATGGCTAGCAATTGATGGCTTAGCAAACATTTCCCAAGTAGCTATCATCAGATGTAGTTAGTCGTGCCCTTCTCCACCAGAGGGCGCTGTCTTGCAGCCTAGAATTGCCCCCAAAAACTGATGATGAGGGTAGATCAGGGTAAGTAGTCTCATGGCCCCAGCCATCACTGTCAGAATCAGGAGATTCTGCAGTCAAGGGAATCAAACTGAGAAATGAGAAATCATGTATTAATAGAAACCTAAACAATCATGGGGCCTCAAATTGTAACCCTCAAGTTCCCCTTTCATGTACATATTTAGCATTTTCCAGGCCGTAAACCAATATTTCTCCCTTTTTGGTTTGTTTCCCCATGTGGACAAATGTATTCTGTATTTATTTTTACTTTGGTAAATTATAACATAATAAACGACACATAGTTCTAGCTTAATTGCAAACAAAATGCTTGAAAATTGTCAGCTCAGAACCCTATGTCTCCATTTTAATTTTCCTAATCTAGGACTCTTTTACATCTCAAGTCAGTAAATAAAGAAACTCTATTCCCACTTCTTTCCACTATACTTTGGCAAAAATAGATTCTAAACTTCTTATTCCTATTTCCTTGAGTCCTTTCAGGTGGATCTGGGTCTGTCTCATTTATTGGCTATGCATGAACCTTACCCACCCCTTGATCCTGTCCACCATGGAAGCAGTAGGTGATGAGAGGACAGAAGCAAGTATGAAATTTAAAACCAGAATGGTAAGCATGTGAGCTGATGCTGGGGCTACAGAGCCTGTATTGTCTGCAACTGGAGTGGACCATTCCTGTTGCCCTACCCTTGGAATGACACTGACATAAGGATACAGTAAAACTGAAACTAAATATTCAGAAAAAAAGGCATATCAGGTAAATATTTATAAATATAAATCTTTATGAGCTATATTCATTTCATAAAAATAGATGTTAACTAAAAAACCACTATAAAGAGACACAAGCATGATAAAAGGAAAAATTCACCATGAAAATATAAAAATTCTGAACTTGCTTTTATACCTAATAACATAATCTTAGCTGAAAATGGATTAATAAATTTGACTACTTTAAATTGAAAGACTTCCATATGACCAAAGACACTACTGACAAAGAAAAATATCCCGCCCCAGATTCGGTACATGTCTGCAACAAAAATAACAAAAAGGGAGGGATTCAAATAATGAATTATATAAAAGGGCTGGCTGATACAAATGAATAAGAAAAAATAGAAACAAGTCAATCAAACATGTACAAAAGTCATGAATCATTTCACAAAGAAAAATGTTATATATGGCCAAAAAACATATGAAAAGACCAACAGCACATTAATCCAATTCAAACCATGGTAAGATACCATTTCATACCCATCAGACAAGCAAAAACTAAAAACTCTGAAAATACCAACTGCTGGTGAGGATGAAGAGCACCAAGAATTCTCATTCATGCTAGTACAGGTTGTAAACAGTAAAATCACGTTGGAGAGCAAGCTAGCGCTATTTCACAAAATTGAACACGTACATACCCTTTGACCCAGCATTGCGGTTCTAAGTAAATACCCTATAAATTCTTGCTTCTGTACACAAGAACACATACAAGATTGTTCATAACAACATTATTTGAAATGGTAAAAAAAGGAAACAATCTAAATGTCCATCAACAGAAATTTTTCTGAATCCTCTAACAAATGATTTTTAAATCAAATTAGTTCATAATGAATTGCCAGATCAGAGTTTCAAGGTCAGTACTCATTTCTTGGATAAATTTCAAATGCTTATATATTTTCTTCTTATATCCCTTTCACATATATGAATAAGTGTAAACATTCTAAATAGGGGAAAGGCTCACCTGCACTATTGGTATATTAACTGGAGGAAGCTGTGTGGCTCTTTGTCTCCCAATATGGCTCACAGGGTTGAAATGCCTTGTTGAGTTTATCATGGTTCAGGTACTGGCCCTCAGATACACAAGTCAGAAACTTGATTTATCACTTCACTAAAGGTAAATCTGTGTCCCTAGGAGGCCTCACATCAGCCAAGAGACTGATATATGAAATCAAAACATCAATTTCTTAATTCATAATGAGATGTAGGATGACTTGGGGACCATGAGAAGCCCAATTATAACCAGAAGATTTATTGATAAGCATGAAATAAGTAACATACAGCTAAGATACATTCACAAGAATGTAAGAACCATGATGGCAAAATTTTTCATCTGATTTTTCCACTGCTATTAATTCCAGAGACTATAATAATACCTGATACAATAAAAATCTGTTAAATAAATGAATGAATAAAGAGAGACTGATGTATCCATCTCCACAATATACATATACCTGTCTCAAGATTCAACTACTGGAGTTCTTGTATCAGGGTATTTTTGCCCCAGTATGATGCCAGATTAAGTGGTACCAATTTTGGCCTCTAGGATTCTTCTTTTTCTATGCTTCCAGGACTGAACCTAGTAGACACCTTTCATTGCCTACCCTAGAACCATTCCCTTCTAATCCCTTGCTACAGAACCCCAATTTTGTTTGAGCAACAATATACCCAACCTTAAAGAATCATAATTAGTCTTGGCCAAACATAGCATCTCCATTCACTTTTGCCAGATACTCATTTCCCAACCTCCCTTGCAACCAGGCATACAGGCATAGCCATATTACCTAGTACTATCCAAAATGAGACATAAAGAGAAGACTTTGGGGCATTCTGGGAAAGACTTTGCTTCCCAGATTTAAAAAAAAAAAACAGAGCCTCATTAGGAGAAAGATTTTTGCTCCTGACTGTTCCTCCCTGTGGGATGCTAGTGTGAGGACATGATGCTTGGAGCTACCAGAGTCCTCGTATATTCACGAGATGAGCTGAGGATGACTGGCAGAAGTGAAGGGCTTAAAAAGCCCATGTCCTTGATAACACGGTTAATTGCTGAACAAGCTCTGGAACTGGATACCTCCAGGCTTCTGAACGAGTTTAAAGAAAAAGTTTTTATGGCTTAAGCTATTGTAAGTGCAGCATTCTGTTAGCTGTAGTCAAAAGCAGTCCTAAGTCAGTTCACAGTCAAATATTAACTAGCCCAGGATACATTTTGAATATCTCTGCTGCTTGATGCATTATCTGGTGATTTTAACTTTCAGAGGTATCCTAATTTCACTAATTTCCAGTTCCACTACCCAAATCATACAAGTGCCCCAACTGTGACAGCACTGAGTACTTCAGGTCCTTTCCCAACACTCCTCCTTTGCCTCATGTTATCTCTTTTCAAATCTTTCCATTATGTGCCAGGATGTACACATTTATGAACAACAATCATCTCTTTTATCATGATAAACAGCACCAATTTCAATGCTAAATGAATGAGAAGTATCTGATTTTATCATCAACAAAAGCAACAGAATTCCATTCGAGGGAGTCTGATTATCATGAATATTTACTCATTGTTTATCTCATTACAACTGGTAATTATAAGGTATTTTAGGTTTTTCCTTTGGTGATTTCTTACCTGATGGGTATAAGATATCAGTAACAAATGTGGTCCTATACTTTTGTCTCATCTATTCTTTGTTCCTTTCTTTCTCTTCTCCTGTCTTGGATTATTTTTCATGAATCTATTTTATCTCTTCTATTGATTTATTACCTATACTTCTGGGGAGTTTTTGAGTGGTTGCTCTAAGCTACAATATGCAATATGCATGTTTAACTTATCACAATCTCCTTTTTTTTTTTTTTTTGAAACAGGGTCTCACTCTGTTGCCCAGGCTAGAGTACAATGGTGTCATCATAGCTCACTGCAGCCTCAAACTCCTGGGCTCAAGCGATCCTCCTGTTTCAGCCTCCCAAGTAGCTAGGACTACAGGTGTATGCCACTACACCTGGCTAATCTTTTTCTTTTTTTATTTTTTATAGACAGCGTCTTGCTATTGCCCAGGCTGGTCTTAAACTCCTGGGCTCAAACGACCCTCCTGCCTCAGCCTCCTAAAGTGCTAGGATCATAGGCGTAAGCCACAGCACACGGCCACAATCTACCTTTAAATGTTATAGCATTTCACATAATGTTAGAATCTTATAACAGTATACTTCCATCCCATCCCCAGCCCATTCTATGTGCTGTTGAGGTCATACATTTTACTTCTACAAATGTTATAAAGCCCATAATACATTGATAATTATTTTCACCCTGAGCAGTTAATTATCTTTTAAAGACGTTAAGAACAAGAAAAATATTTTTTATATTTATCCACATATTTACCATTTCTGGTGCTCTCCAATCCTTTGTGTAAATTCAAGTGTCCATCTGGTATCATTTTCCTTCAGCCCAAACAACTTTCTTTGATATTTCTTGTAGTACAAGTTTATTAGTGATGAATTCTTTTGGTCTTGGCTTTTCTGAGATGTCTTTATTTTGCCTTCATTTCAAAAGACATTTTCACAGGATATAAAATTCTAGGCTGACACTGTTTTTCCTTCAGTGCATTAAGGATATCATTCCACTATCTCTGGTTTGCATTGTTTTTGACAAGAAACCAGTGATCAGCCTCATGTTTAAGATCTTCTCTTTACCACTGGTTTTCAGAAATTTGATTCTACCGTGCCTTGGTATTGTTTTGTCTGTGTTCATGCTGCTTGAGGTTCTTTGGTATTTAACCAGATATGTTGGTTTATGGTTTTCGATGAATTTGGAACATTCTGAAAGTAGAATAAGAGAATTACAAAATTGTGAATTGTTTCATTAATATATACTACTAAAGATAAATGAAGAGTGCTTAACCACTATTCACAGCTCTTTAACTGCTTATTGTTTTTAACCATGGCTTCAGAGACTAGGTACTGAAAGAAAGTTTGGGAAACTGTTCTGTCTGCTGTTCTGCCCAGATTCTAAGCACTAAAACTGTATAATTTCCCCTATCTGGTATAGTTATAAAATATCTGTAAAAAGGAAAAGGGGAAAAAGTTGTGTGAATTAATATATTCTGCATCACAGCCTCTTCAACATTTTTTTCCTACTTTCATCTTTTCCCTAAGTTTGCGTCTCAAAAAAAAAAAATCTCTATATGTGGCTTATAGTTGAATGTTAATCAGGTCATAAATAGGTCCACTTCTAAAGTGAGACAAAGTTGTAAATAATTTACCTTAGGTGATGTGTTCTGGATTGAACATTGTTCACATGATGTCTGGCCAAGCAGATAAAATGCTGCAAGCAAAGTACAACAGGGATTATTCAAGACTCTGTGATGATTCCTGATCCTATGGCCACTAGGGCAGATCTCATTGGTTGGCAAACAAGAATCATTGCACATCTATTATTCATGAGGAAGGTCAATGCTTCACGACAAAGGTTAGTGAATAAGAGAATGGTCCTGTGTAAGGGCAGGATAAAACAGGGTTAGGGACAAATCCTCTCCCCATTGGGCCATTTATGACTATTCTTCCTAATCTGAAAATAGTTGTAATCCTTATATTAAAAGTTAGGCAGAAAGGAACAAACATTTAGAGGGTGCCTCCTATATTCTAAGCATTCTACAAAGGGCTTTACAAAATCACTTAATATTCGCAACCCTAGGAGGAGGAAACTATCATTATTAACTCCATTTTACACATAAGCACACTGAGATTCATGAACCTTGTCCAAAATCACAAAGCTGGTAACTGGTAGCACTGAGATTTGCATATAAGCCTGCCTGGCCTCAAAATTCCCTGCTTTTTCTGCAACACAAGTGCACTTAGCTCCACCTTCCAAAAAGCACTTACTAAGTCAACTACCCTTTGACCTCATGCCTAAAGGTTGACATTCTCTAAGTCACTTGCTTGGATGGGAAAACCCATACTCCCTGTCAGATGATGAGTGTATATTCTATCTATGAGGAAAGAACATAAATAAAGAGCCGTGGATCATTTTCCAAGTATTGGGACAGCTCTCACCTCAAAAAGATTGACAGTATTGTGACGCCCCAGATCCAGCCATTAGATATTTCAGAAGGAATTGCCCACGAGCAGAAAGTCCTATGGCCTCTGGAATTGTCCTTCTGTGAAGGAGTCTGGATGAGGGCAGCTTCCTGCAGCCTCTTAGGATGGCAGGGACCTCCTAGCAAGCTGATTGTTTACTTGTCTTAGGGTGTAGGCGTTTCTGACACATATTGCAGAGTCCCACTTATCAATCCCAGTCTTGGGATGGAGGCAGGGATGTGAGGCATAAGAGGAAGGCTAAGGAAGAAGATGAAGTTGAGAAAACTGGAACTGTCAAGAGCATTCCCTATTGCATTATAATTAAAACAAGGCATGTGGTCCACTTAATTTCTGAGAAGTGGACCAAATGTTTTGATTGTTTACAGATTTTTGCCTGAGCTCCAGCCTTAGGATAATATTTGATATAATGTCTGTTTTTATATTTGCAATTTTTGCCAGAAGATCTATGAGGGCTTTAATTGCACAGTGGTGTAGTATTGTGGTCCCCAACCCCTGGGCCGTGGACCAGATTGATACTGGTCAATGGCCTGTTAGGAAGCGGGCCGCACAGCAGGAGTTGGGCAGTGGGCAAGTGAGTGAAGCTTCATCTGTATTTATAGCTGCTCCCTCTAGCTCCCATCACCGCCTGAGCTCCGCCTCCTGTCAGATCAGTGGCAACATTAGATTCTCATGGGAGCTCGAACTCTACCGTAAACTTCACGTGTGAGGGATCTAGGTTGTGCACTCTTTATGAGAATCTAATGTCTGATGATCTGAGGTGGAGCTGAGGGAGTGATAATAGCACTGGGGAGCAGCTGCAAATACAGATTATCATTAGCAGAGAGGTTTGACTGCACAATAAATGTAATGCATCTGAATCATCTAAAACCATCCCCCCCACCTCAGTCCGTGGAAAAATTATCTTCCATAAAGCCAGTCCCTGGTGCCAAAAAGGTTGGGGACTGCTGGTATAGTAGATTTCTTTACTAAAAGTCAGGAGACCTCAGTTGTCTTTCTGACTCTGTCACTTTCTTATTTTTTGAATAAGGTTTCTAGTTAACTATTTGCCATCTACTAGCTGTGTGACCTTGAATAAGTACTTTACCCTCTCTGGGCTTCGGTTTTCTTAGCTATTAGATGAGGAGTTAGGACTAGAGAATCACTAACATTCTATGCTTCAATGAGGATAGAAATCTCAACTATAGAGGCTAGAGGGCTTTGAAGAAAAAAAACTCCCTTATGCTTCCAGATTATATTCAACCAGACCAACTTCATTTAAATGGCTGATTTTATTCCCAGTTTTCCCTGAAGCTCTAGAATGGAAATTTACAATTGATCTCTTTTTTTCAGAGTATAACAACAAATATTTCCTAATTTAATAGAATCTGGGTGAGAAAGTAGGATATATATGTACAAAATAAGTAACAATACATGGTAACTAAGACTAAATGAAATCATATTTGTAAAGTACCAAGCAAAGCATACCATTTATAGCAGGCACTAAGAAATGCTAGCTGCTTATCTCGTCTCTTCCTCTGCTGTAGCACCCTCCTATAATCAATCTTGTAAAGAGACCTTAACATGTATTACGCTTCTCTCAATTGTATGGTCCTGGGTCCACTTTTGATTTTTCTCACACCCTTCTCCTACTCCCATCATCCTCCCTAAAGGAATGACTTGCCCCTATATCCTCTACCTTTGGAATGAGTTCTCAGGTAATAACCTCTATTGCCACCAGCAGACTATGCCAAATATCCACTCACACCAGGGGCAGAACATGGGTCTGTACTTTGTTCTTCAAGCCAAAGGCTGCTTGGGTACAGTGTACAGTATTGCATTTTCTTCTTTGAAGCATTCTACATTTTCCTGGATTCACTGTTAAATTTAATTGCCAGTTTATAAATACTGCAAAGATTGCTAAACTGGATTCTGAACTTTAAAATCTATTGCATGTACCCAGAGGCCATAGGGAAAAGAGGGGGTGTCTTATACTTTGTGCACTAACAGGCAATTATTTTGTATCATCCTCTTATTGAGTAACCTCCATACCTAGATTCAAAGAGCTGATACTTTAGGAGATCTCAAGATGGTTGATTGAACTTTTCAGATATCCTAAGTATTTATGAGGAGTTAGAGCCTTGATCCCTGCACTGAGTTGTAGGCAGAGAGGGGTAGGGCTGTCTAGAGGAGGTTGGTCATCACACTGAATGGTTTACAAACTGTGTATCTGCCCCTCAGTTCTGATTGTAACTGTCCAGGAGGCTGGATCCTTCCATCCAGAACCAGAACCTTAAGGGCTTATAATACTGAAGTGTAAGTCCCTAGACAGCAGGTACTATGCCATATTTATTTTGGCACTACCCAAGCACAATGCTTGGCAAGAAACAGACATTAATAAATATCTGTTAAATGTTGACTAGCAAGTACAAAGCTGGGTGTGGTGGCATACTGGAAAAATACATTTTTAAAAAATTATTTTTAAATTAGGTTTTCACTACCCTTTGAATGTGTGACAGACTCCATGGTGGCCTCATGATCCTGTCTCCATGGCTTTGTGTGATACCCTGCCCTTGAGTGTGGGGAGGATCTGTGACTTGATTCTAACCAATAGAAGATAGCATAGGTGATAGGATATTATTCCTACAATTATGTTACATTGTGTAAGACTCTATTTTGGCAGGCAACAAAAGCAAAATATAGACAAATGGGACTACATCAAACTTAAAAACGTTTTTGTGCATCAAAAGAAACAACAGAGTGAAAAAGCCACCTATAAAATAGGAGAAAAAATCTGCACACCATATATCTGATAAGGAGTTAATATCCAGAATACATAAAGAAGTCCTACAACTCAACAACAAAAGAAAACAACTGAAAAATGGATGAAGTCAAAGCTACTACATATACTAGAAAAAAATGGGTGAAGAACTTCAACAAACATGTCTCCAAAAAAAACATACAAATGGCCAACACGCATATAAAAAGATGCTCAGCATCACTAATTATCGGAGAAATGCAAATTAAAACTACAATGAGATATCACCTCACACCCATTAGGATGGCTACTATAAAAAAAAACAGAAAATAACAAGGATTATTGGTGAGGGTGTAGAGAAATTGGAACCTTTGTACACTATTGATGGAAATGTAAAACTGTATAGCTGCTATGGAAAACAGTATAGAGATTCCTCAAAAAATTAAAAATTGAACTACCATATGATCTAGTGATCCCACTTCTGGGTATACATGTAAAAAAATTGAAAACAGAAGCTCAAAGTTATATTTGCACACCTATGTTCATAGCAGCAGCATCCACAATAGCCAAGAGATGGAAACAACCTAAATGTCCATCAACAAATGAATAAAGGAAATGTGGTATATCTATATAATGGAATACCACACAAACTTAAGGCCAGGGGTGGTGGCTCATGTCTGTAATCCTAGCACTCTGGGAGGCCGAGGCAAGGTGGGAGGATCGTTTGAGGCCAGGAGTTCAAGACCAGCCTGAGCAACATAGCAAGACCCCATTGCTACAAAATATAGAAAAAATTAGCCAGGCATGGTGGCGTGGGTCTGTAGTCCCAGCTACTTGGGAGTCTGGGGCAGGAGGATTGCTTGAGCCCAGGAGTTGAGGTCACAGTGAGCTATGATGACGCCACTGCACTTTAGCCCTGGCAACAGACCGAGAAACTGTTGCAAAATAAACCACAAAACAACTTTTAAAAAAAAGAAGGAAATCCTGTCCCACGCTACAACATGGATGAACCTTGAGGACAATATGCTAAGTGAAATAAGCCAATCACAACAAAAGACAAATTCTGCATAATTCCACTTCTATCAGGTAACAAAAGTAGTTCAAATTCATAGAAACAGAAAGTAGAATGTGTTTACCAGGAAAGGGCTGAGGGAGAAGGGAAAATGGGGAGTTATTGCTCAATGAGTACAGAGTTTCAGTTCTGCAAGTGAAAAAAGTTCTGGAGATCTGTCACACAACAATGCGCATATTAGTCAACACTACAGTACACTTAAAAATGGTTAAGATAATAAATTTCATGTTATGATTTCTTTACCACAATAAAAAAACAAAGACTCTGTCTTGCTAGCAGACATTCTAGAGACTCTCCTTGCTGGCTTGATGAAGTAAATAGCCATATTGGGAAGCCCACGTGGCAAGGAACTGCAGGCAGCCTCTAGAAACTGCAGGTGGCCTCTAAGAGCTGAGGGCAGCCTCCAATTGACAGCCAGCAAGAAGCCCAGTGCCTTAGTCAAGGAAATGAATTCTGCCAAAATTAACAACTTGAGTGAGGTTGCAAGTTCCTTGGTCACATCTCCACATGAGAATGCAGCGTGGCTGACACCTTGAGCAGAAAACCCAGTGCAGCCATGCCTAGACTCCTGATCCACAGAAATTGCAATAATAAACATGTGTTATTTTAAGCCACTAAGTTTGTGGTAATTTGTTATATGGCAGTAGATAACTAATACAAAAGGGATAGTATAAGACAGCTTGCTTTCAAATAACTGACTTCTGTTGGCATGGTCCAAATGAGATAGTAGAAAGAAAGATTGAGTGATCAAGACCAGCCTGAGCCAAGAGCAAGACCCCATTTCTACAAAAAAATAGAAAAATTAGCAGGGCATGGTGATGTGTACCTGTAGTCCCACCTACTTGGGAGGCTGAGGTAGGAGGATCACTTGAGCCCAGGAGTTTGAGGTTGCAGTAAGCTATGATGCCACTGCACTCTAGCCACGGTGACAGCGAGACCTTGTCTCAAAAAAAAAAACCTTTTGGGCCTTGAACTTTGTGGAACCTTGAAATAAAAGGTGTTCATGGTGGAGAACAATGGCCCTTGGGCCAATAAAACCAGTCTTAAGCCACAAACATTCATTGCTCTAGCATTGGTGTCCTAGCTTTGACAATTTTATAAACTTTGTGAGCCTCAGGTTTTCTCAACTGTAAAGATGGAGCTAACATTAGCTGTCTGACAAGATAGTTGCAAGCATCAAACAAGACAATGAATGCCAAACACCTAGGACAGTGCCTTGGCCATTTCTCTTCCTCCTACTCTCCCCCTACTTGGTTATAGGGATTCTCTTTCTTACAAAGATTACATTCTGTTGTAGGAAACCACACATACACGTCTCTAAAATTAAACTGTACCCCAAGGGCTGGTTTCAAAACTTAGTCATCCTTTATAATCTCCAAGTAGCTAGAAGGAGGACACTCAATAAATACTTGTTGATCTGTTGACTCATTAATCAAATAAAAGTTTTCCAAATGCTAGGCAGTTAATCCCCTTTTTATGCTGTTTTAAATACAAATTCCAGTATCAGGAGTAGGTAATATTGGTCATCCATTGCATCTATCTACTCATGACAATGGAAAAGCATAATTTCATTCATTGCCATGAAGACAATTCAAATTTCTTAGGGTTCTGGGCTTCTACACATGCACAAACACAATCACAATGGGCTTTTTGTTAGCCATCTGTTTTTCAGAATAGGTTTTTCTTGTCCTAAGGGCAAAGCATAAGAGCATAAAACTTAAACTGTAAAAGCAAAATAAATAGAAACAATTATGACACATTTTAATAAAACAATCACTATTCTAAAAAATTAAGCAACCCAAACAAAAAGTGGCTTTGTTTTCCTTCACGTAGGCAGCTATCATCAGTGCTTTGTCATGGACAGCTAATTTACTGTTACCAGTAAATTTGTAACAAGCTCTCCTAAGTCCTCTGACATTTTAGAAAGAAGAAGAGGAGGAAAGGGTCTTCTGGTCATCCATGAGGGCTAGCCAATGGTGTCAGGAAAGACACTGCTCAGTAACTTAGGCAGCTGAGAATCAATGCTCTTTTCAAAGATCTTTGAG
The DNA here is from genome assembly GCA_963574885.1 of Lepilemur ruficaudatus. NCBI lineage: Eukaryota > Metazoa > Chordata > Mammalia > Primates > Lepilemuridae > Lepilemur > Lepilemur ruficaudatus. The sequence continues at coordinate 23,289 of CAUYRT010105456.1, read as the reverse complement.
AAAGGCCAGGCAGTGTCTCACACCTGTAATCCCAACACTCTGCGAGGCTGAGGTGGGAGGATTGCTTAGGCCAGGAGTTCAGAGCAGCCTGAGCAAGAGTGAGACCCCATCTCTACTAAAAATACAAAAAAAATAGCCAGGCATCCTGGCATGCGCCTGTAGTCCCAGCTCCTCAGGAGGCTGGGGCAGGATCTCTTGAGCCCAGGAGTTTGAGGCTGCAGCGAGCTGTGATAATGCCACTGCACTTTAGCAGGTCTATCTCAAAAAAGAAGAAAATCTTTGATGAAGACGGTTCAGTTTCATAATCTCCCACAATGAGTCACCATGTGGACAATCCCCAGAGGGTGGGAAGGGTAACAGAATGTACTTCTGCTTTCTTTCCTACATACAGGATATTGCTAGCAAAGGCAGAGAATCACTTCCTGAATGTTAGGAACGGTCATTTAGTGACAGTCCAGCCCCTCATTCTACAGACTGAAGACACTGAAGGCCCCTTTTATGCTTTGTATCACTGAGAAAAATGATCCTTTAACTCATCTCAGAACCCAGGCAGGGCTGTCAAAGCAGGGCCTTCAGCAGCGTCTGTCTGGAAAAATGGGTCATAAAATTCATTCCACAGGCTGGGGGCGGTGGCTCATGCCTGTAATCCTAGCACTCTAGGAGACCGAGGCGGGGGATCTCTCAAGGTCAGGAGTTCAAAACCAGCCTGAGCAAGAGTGAGACTCCGTCTCTACTAAAAATAGAAATTAATTGGCCAACTAAAAATACATAGAAAAAAATTAGCTGGGCATGGTGGCACATGCCTGTAGTCCCAGCTACTTGGGAGGCTGAGGCAGGAGGATCACTTGAGCCCAGGAGTTTGAGGTTTCTGTGAGCTATGCTGATGCCACGGCACTCTAGCCTGGGCAACAGAGTGAGACTGTGTCTGAAAAAAAAAAGGCATTCCACAGAGGCTTGAATACTTGTTCCAGTGAGTACAATCCAGGAGTCATTCAACTGTTCCCAAACACCTTGGTCTCAGGACATTTAAAAATTATTGAGGAATCCCAAGAGGTTTCCTTCAAAAATTCTACAAAACATATGAATACACTTAGATTTTGGACTGGCTCATAGCAAAAAAAAAAAAAAACCACACACACACACATTCTTTTAGTCACCAGAGTGATGACATCATCACACATCCGGTAAATTCATAATTACTTGAAAAAAAAGCTTAAGGAAATAAAAACTTCCAAACCTCAAAATCTATAAGCAGTGAAACAAATCCTTCAAGAATTTTAAGATTAAAAAAAGAATTTTACAATGAATTAAAGACACATTTAGCTGAGCAAAACTGAGAAAGCTTGACAAAAGCAGATCTTTACTAAAGGAAATTACGAAGAATGTACCTCAGGCAGAAGGAACGTGCTTCCAAGAGGAAGATCAGAGATTTAAGAAGGAATGAGAAGGTTAAAAGGTAAGAAAAAAAGGAGGGTAAAAAAAAGTAAGAAAGAAAAAAGAAATAAAACAAAAAATAGAAAAAGAAAGATAAGAAAGAAAACATTTTGTTAACCCTAAATATTATAAGTCCATTACTGAGGAATGCAAATAGCTTACCTTGGGAAATTCTAGAAAACACAAGAATATACAAGCACACATTCCTTTAGTCATCAGAGCGATGACATCATCACACACCAGGTGACCTCTGGAAAATTTCAGTGAGAGCGGAAAAAGGCAAATGACGTCTCACTATTATTATAAAACTAGTTTTGCAACAGACGCTCTGCATGGACCTTGGGACCCGTGGGGTCTCCCGGACCACACTTGGAACACCACTCCTCTAGTCCTTCTCTCATCTCCTAAAGGTGGGCCTCCTTAGTTGGTCTGCTTCCCTGATGGGCTGAGGAGGAAACAGTGAAGTCAGGGGCCACAGAGGGAATTCCCCTCTTACTTCTGCAAGGGCTACCAGAGAACGCGCGGGGCTCCAGGGTCGGGTTTCCGGGAAGGCTCCGCGAGGCGCCGCTAGAGAGCGTCGCTAGAGAACGCCCGCGCGCGCCTCGGCGCGCCGGCTCGTGCCCTCCGGGTTCACACGCGAGCCCGGATGAGAGAACGGTGCCGGGAGGAGGGGGCGGGGCGCCGCGGGGCAGCGGCCTCATTGGACGAGGTGCCGCCGCCCACGGCAGGGGCGGGGCTTCTTCGCGCTAAAAAGCCGGGCTGGCGGCTGCCGGAGTGCGCAGCTCTTAATTGCAGCTTCTTGAAGGTTTTTCTGTCACTCGCCGAGGGTCGCCGGGTCATGGTGCCGGCCTGACTCGGAAGAGGACGCTCCCGGGAAACGAATGAGGAACCACCTCCTCCTGCTGTTCAAGTACAGGGGCCTGGTCCGCAAAGGGAAGAAAAGCAAAAGACGAAAATGGCTAAATTCGTGATCCGCCCGGCCACCGCCGCCGATTGCAGTGACATACTGCGGCTGATCAAGGTAACGGAAGGCCTGAGCTCCTCCGGGGTCGGGGGTAGAGGGGTGGCTCCGTTTCCCTGGGAGTTCATGTCTTCGGGTCTGGGCTGGTGCGAAAGCGTAGCTAGTTCCCTTTTCTCCGCCCGCTTCCCCTAACTCTAGCCCCGGCCGCTCCGCCCTGGGCTGGACTCTGGCGCCGCCCCGCCCCGCCCCATTCCCACCCTCTGAGCTGGCCCGGCTAGGGCCTTATTTTGTTTTCCGCTTCTTTCTTTCTCTCATGTGCATCTCCCCAGGAACTGGCTAAATATGAATACATGGAAGAACAAGTAATATTAACTGAAAAAGGTAACGCTACAGTGGTGGGTGGGGGACAAGTGTTCGGTGCCTGCCATCCTCACCAAGGCCAACACTTGTCGCTGCTGCCCCGTCTTGCAGATCTGCTAGAGGATGGTTTTGGAGAGCACCCCTTCTACCACTGCCTGGTTGCAGAAGTGCCCAAAGAGCACTGGACTCCGGAAGGTAACCCCTCTCCCCTTCCAGAAGCCAGAGAGACCGAATGTTGTCTAAAACGTGGTGTCTGCTCTGTGGCACCACTGACTACACAGGTTACTGAGAAGTTGGACAGAAATAATAGCCAGCAAGTGTTCGAAATAATGAGGGAAAAAATAGATATGCTGCACTTAATAGGACAGGTTAAAAGAGCTGTTTAAGTAAGTATGAGAGTGCTGTGGAGATGCGGAAGAGTTAAGAGCTGTTTCAGTAAGTATCAGAATGCTGTGGAGACCCTGGAAAGTTAGGTATGATGTCATTTGTTGTAATTCAGTTTCATAAAATGGTTCTTGTTTGACCCTAACGTAACCGTTTTTGTAATTGTGTTAAATCACATTTTTTTCTTTAATTTGTCCCAATCTTCAGGTTACAGTCTCTAGCTTCGCCATGTACATGGCCCTTCCGTGTACATGGATGGGCGGGGAGGTAACTAAAAGATCCTTTACACAATAAAGTAGATGATCATGATAAATGAGGTAAGGCCCTATTATCACACAGTTAAAACACGGTAGATCAGAAACTTCACTATACTCGCTTCCTGTCTGTTTGCAAAGGAATAGAAAATGGCTAGAAAGTTTAATTTGAAACCTTTGCCTTCATTTGGAATTGTAGAGGGAGTTGGATGTTTTTTTTGTTTTTGTTTTTGTTTTTTTTGCTGGTCCCCGTTAACTGGTCAGAAGACAGAGCTAAAAGGGGAAGTAGTTTTGGCGGGTGCTTTAAGGTTTTTTTGTTTTGTTTTGTTTTTGTTTTTTGTTTTTTGTTTTTTTTTTTTGTTTTTTTTTTTTTTGACGTCTGTTCCCCAAGCTAGAAGAAATGAGCAGAAAACATTTTAAGGGATGAGGTACTTTTTGGAGGTATGTGGATGTTACATAATCCCTGTTTCTGGGTAATGCTGCTGCTTCTGGCTTAAAAACTGGGGAGAGCAAATTAAAAATAAAAATGTGTAAATTGGAAGGCAAGTTCTGAAATTAAACCTTGTACTTTGGCCTGATGTTCTGACATTAAGGAAGCAAGAGTTTGTAAACTACAAATATTTATTATTCTGAACTGCCGTGTAAACTTGACTTAATTCCCAAGTCAACATACCAGTGTATCAATAGGATGTGAATAATGTGTGTGTTTAGTTTAAGACCATAGCAGTTTTGCTCTGGCAAGTAATGAAAACATTCTCGCTTCTGAGTGTGAGATCCAGCTGACTGCAGAGTGGCCAGTCCACCATTGTAGCTTAACTTCACTTAGCTCAAATGTGTGCTTTTTGCAAATACATGTTCTGAGAACGGTGAGATGGTCCAACAGTGGCCTGGACTGCACTCACATAAAAGTCAGGAGACAGTCCAGTTCAGTGGCTACTTATTTCTGTAATACATGCATGTATATTTTTTAAAACCTATGATAGGCTTCTGATTCTGCAGCTACAACTTTTACGGATTTCTTTTCTTTGCATCTCATGATACTCTTCTTACAGGACACAGCATTGTTGGTTTTGCCATGTACTATTTTACCTATGACCCATGGATTGGCAAGTTGTTGTATCTTGAGGACTTCTTCGTGATGAGTGATTATAGAGGTATGGTTGCGTTGTGGGGGGAGGGTCTGAGGAGAAATCAGGGCTGTAAGTCCTTACGATGACTTTTTAAATTATAATTCTTTCTTTTAGGCTTTGGCATAGGATCACAAATTCTGAAGAATCTAAGCCAGGTATGTCTTAGTTTTTGGTTTTCAAATTTGTGAGGGTAACTGAATTATTTTAATGATTGAATCGAAATTGGGTGTTGGAAAGTGGGTGAAAGGTCACTGAGTTTGTGTTTTACTCTCCTTTATAATAGGTTGCGATGAAGCGGCGCTGCAGCAGCATGCACTTCTTGGTAGCAGAATGGAATGAACCATCTATCAACTTCTACAAAAGAAGAGGTGCTTCTGATCTGTCCAGCGAGGAAGGATGGAGACTCTTCAAGATCGACAAGGAGTACTTGTTAAAAATGGCAACAGAGGAGTGAGGATTGGGGGTGTAGATGATAACAACATCCATTCTATTTTAGAATAAATTCTCAACTTATCTTGCTTTCTATCCTGTTTGTAGTGAAATATAGAACAAGCACCCATTCCAAAGCTTTATTACCAGTGGCGTTGTTGCATGTTTGAAATTTGGTCTGTTTAAAATGGCAATCTTGTATACAGTTTGGAGTCAGATTTCTCCTTGAATATCTTGATAAACAACAGGTGGTGTGATCTTAATATGTATGAAAAACTTCATTCTTGTGAGTCATTTAAATGTGTACAATGTACACACTGGTACTTAGAGTTTCTGTTTTGATTCTTTTTTAATAAACTACTCTTTGATTTAATTGTTTGGTGTAAGCGTTTTTATTAATCATTTATTTCTTACACATTTTGCTTGCTGTTGAGTACAAAATCAAAATGGCCAGCAAACATTGAATGACTATAATTGCTTAAACTGTTGAACACTTTTTAACCCAATTTAAAAATTTTGTAGTCATGTGCTATGCTAGTATTTTCAAATCTGGAAGGAAGCCAGTTGACTTCCAAGGTTTCATACGTAGTAACATATAAAACATAACTTTACGTTGATGACACTGTACATTTCATCTGACAATTTTCAAAAACTGAAAAACCAGGTTAGAAACAGGCCCACAATGAATAAGCCCAGTGTTACACAAGTCAAATGAGGAGGTGGAGTTACAAAACATGGAAAAATCAAGAAAAAACATCTTGTCCCCCAAAACCTTATCCCACACAAGATACTTTTCGGAGGTAAAGTGAATCACTTTTAATCAGGAGCAAAAATCACAAATTTTTACAAGAAATTTGCAAACAAAATACAAATCAGGTAAATTAGCATCCCACTTAAGAGAGTGAATTTGTGGTACTGTTAATAAAATGGGCTTGAACAGTAGAGAAACCGTAGAAGCCCTTAAAACTGCCAGGAGAGAAGTAAACAAATGCTTTCTCAAGGACTGAAAATGAAACAGAAGAGGCAAGAGAAAGCTTTCCCCTTAGTTATGTGAACTCCTTTCATCACTCATTACGTTGACCCAAATTCCTAAACCCACTAATTTCCACAATAATGAAAATGGTGGTTGATAAACACTGTAGACTAATGTCCAGGATAATGTTTTCCAAAAGAAGTCAGATAACCTGAAAAACAATATTCTGTATCTCTTTCTGTGTTCTTTAGGAAATAAATACTGAGCTCAGCAGTAGAAGGGGATTTTGCCCTACATTCCTTTGTATCAATGTCTGTTAATGGCTTCCTAGATTGGAAGGCAGCCATATATCAAATTTAATGCAGGACAGCTTTGGGATTTATTGGTGGCTCAGAGAGCATGCCATGAAAATAGGCTTGTGGAGTCTATTCTCAACCAGGGTCCTGCTAGGATGGCAAGTAATATGTGAGAGAAACTGGCAAAAATAAAAGGGTAACTAAACACAAAGAGCCTTGTGAGGCAGTAAGATATTTTGAAAGTTGTGTTTTGGAAAGTGGGCCTCTTAGAGGAAAACAACTACATGCTGACTGTGGTTAAATATATGAATAAATTAAATTAGCCAGGCAAGTTACAATATAACTCTTTGTTTTCTCATCCTTCTTAGAGCTTAGCCTTAAAGGCCATGTTGTGGAGATGAAAGGTATTATGAAGTTTTTGTGTCCACTTTTTTGAGAATTCCCTTAGGTGTAAAAAACACCTCTGCATTGGTCCACTGAATGTTAAACTCAATTACAAAGACATCTCTTTAAAAACTGAAGTATAAAGCAAATCTGCAAAGCTTGGAATCACCAAGCAAGTAAGAAAACATGGGCTAATTATCTGAAAGGAAGCAACAAACAATGATAAACCTGAAAAACAGAAGTCCATTTCAGCAACATTCCTGTAAAGATAAAAAGATAACTTTAAAACGACTATTTTACTAAAATATCATGTCTGACAATCATTTGGGAGAAATAGTATTTCAGGCCTGAGGACTTGCCAATTATTACATCTGGATATTTTGGGGTTTACTCTGTTTTTTTTAAAAAAAAAAAACTCATTTGCTAAGTTTATGATATCCCTAAAAGACTTATAAAATCAAAAATTTTGATACTATTAAAAGAGGAAGTGGCTGGGTTTGTCCATGCATTAGGCTTAAGACATCCTTCTACTGATCTGATTACAGGGTTGATAATAGAGCCGTGGTCTGTCATTGTCCAAACCAGAGCCCCATATCATCAACTTCTTAGATTCCACTTGTAGTCTCTCTAGGGAAAGAAAGTAGAGTCTTTTTCACAGAAATGCAGAAGAAAAAATTCAGAAGAAACCTAATGATTCATGAATGCCTTAGACCCACTCTACCCTTTCCTGTGAGGCTCCTTTCCACTTGGGTACCCAGCAAGGCCTAGAATAGACGACACTTACCACTGCTCCTTGAGCAAGCTGGCCCTGTCCTGGAAAACCAGCCACACATCTCTGCTAGGAGTGAAACAGCTTCCTTCCTGACCACAGCAGGCCTTCCTCTCAGAGTCTGCAGGTGGCCATGTCTGCTCCTAGGATTCTGTCTGTTTTCTTGACTGGTGCCATCTTTGCTTTCTTGCTTCTTCAGCATCTCACCCTGTGGGTTGTCACCTCAGGGTAACCTTATGCTTCATTCTCATCCCTTTTCTTTGTGCTTCCAGTCTGGGCTTCAAGCCCAAGTCAGCTCAGACGGACAAGCAGCCCACGCCCTTACTGAACCCACCCACATCATCATTGCCTTTGTTGTCCTACCTATCAAAGGCCACCAAATGCCCTTCCTCATAATATTCTCCCAGCACCCTATTTCCCCATCAGCACATTCTTTCTTGTGGCTCATATCTGCCTAGTAAATGTTTTAGTAGCTTCCAGATGGCTATCAACATAATAGCTAATTTAAGAGCTAGCATTTACTAAGTACTCACCAGGAACCAGGCATTAAGTTCAGCACTTTGTATACATTATTATCTCATCTAATTCTCACAACCACCCTATGAGGTAGGAACTATTATTAGTTTCTTTTATAATGAGAAACTAAACCTCAGAGAAGTTAAGTTGCCCAAGGCCACACAACTAGGCCTGGAAATCAAGCTCCAAACCAATTTCTCAAACCCCTGAGGGTTCCTGCCATATTCTCAGAGGACCTTGTAGTCTCTGTAAGAACGATTGAATATGGTGTTTCTTTCGGATTATACGTTAAAGAATCATCAGTATAAATATTTTTCTGGATCATCAAAATCAGTGGTTCTCAGTACCAGCTGCATATTAGAATCACCTAGAAAGCTTTTTAAAAATACTAACGTCCTACCCTGAGAGATTCCTAATTTATTTCTATGTTAATGTGCATTCCAAAGTGAAGGCAGGGTCGAGACCCACTGATCTGGGTATCAGCCCATAACTGACTCTTAGTCACAATTGTGAGTACAACCATTTCAGCTTGTGTTTACGCTGCTCACCTTGGCTCTTGCCAAGCAAAACCAAGTGAAGTCACATCACACTTCATGAAGAAGACCCTTTTCAAGAGTTTTAGAGAAAAATATGAGAGAATTGTGTAATTCCACTCCGTATAGCGCTGAAATCAAAGAACATCCACCCCAGCAGTCAGTACCACGTTCCTTTGCAAGCAGCAACTTCATTTCAGCAAAACGTCTTCCCTCACATTAACTCAGTGTAGTTCATTTGAATTTTATTACTTTGGTAATTTTGTTTGTATTTGATTTGTAAATGTATACTGGTTTTACATTTGTACAGGAGCAAACACAAAATGTTCACATCTAGTTGTATGTTTATCGTAATGTAATAAAAATAATTTCAAGCACTACGGGGGATCTGTGAGAATTCTTTTTCCTTTAAAAGGGGTCTGTGTTACTCAAGTTTGAGAAGCGCTGCTATACCCAGTATACAATACTGTCTGCTTTGGTTTGGTTAAAAAAAATGCAAAAGGCATCAGAGTGACTTAATCAGATTCAGGTTTGATTTTTTTGGCAGGATTATTTCTTTCTTTCTTTTTTTTTTTTAGGATTATTTCATAGGTGATGTTTTTCCCATCAAGAAGCAAATAATGACTGGTCCTCTCTGTGCTGCTATCAGCTGTTAATATCAACACTTAGATCCGTTGATTCATTAGGAATTGCAAAATGGTCATATTCTATTTCTATCATTCCTTCATTTATGAGCTAAAATACTTCTATAAAGAGAACTTGGCCAGGCACGGTGGCTCAAAGTGCCTGTAATCCCAGCACTTTGGGAGACCGAGGCTAGAGGAATGCTTGAGCCCAGGAGTTTGACACCAGCCTGGACAACATAGTGAGACCCCCATCTCTAAAAAAATAAATAAATGAATTAGCCAGGTGTGGTGACATGCACCTGTAGTCTTAGTACTCAGGAGGCTAATAGGGGAGGATCTCTTGAGCCCAGGAGTTGGGGGTTACTGTGACCTCTGATCACGACACTGCACTCCAGCCTGGGTGACAGAGAGAGACCCTGTCTCTTAAAAACAGAAAAAAATAGAGAGCGAGAACATTCTCCCATCTTATACTTTATTACCTTGAGGCACACTTTACCCAGAAAAGGCAGGATAAATGCTTTATTCTTCCCTTTTACTTACTAGTTTTCAAAAGAATGAATTGGGTTCCCCAGTATCTTCCAATTAGGCTTTTTTTCAAGTATTGTTATTAACTCCTGGACTTTTAGCATTTCCTGGATCTGAATTTATTGCCATTATTTTTCTTATTGAAGTTCAGATTTCCCTAATTGTCCAGTGAGATCTTCAAGTTGGCTCCAGAGACATGTTCACTCTATTGACACAGGTAGAGTGCAGTGGTGTCATCACAGCTCACCGCAACCTCAAACTCCTGGGCTCAAGAGATCCTCCTGCCTCACCCTCCCAAGTAGCTGGGACCACAGATGTGTACAACGTCGACCGGCTAATTTTTCTATTTTTAGTAGAGACAGGGTCTTGCTCCTGCTCAGGCTGGTCTTAAACTCCTGAGCTCACACAATCTTCCCACCTGGGCCTCCCAGAGCGCTAGGATCACAGGCTGTGAGCCACCATGCGCAGCCAGCTGCTTCCTTTTTCAGTTGTCCCAGGCTCATCTTGTACATGTCCTCCCCTGGGACCTGACATCAATGGCTAGGTAATTCTGAGCTTCAGAGGTTCCCAGGGGAAACAACATTTATTAGGAGCAGGTGGTGTTCACAGCTCTCTGTTTTGATAAAGACACGGGCACAGCAGAGAGATCCTTTTAAACGGGGGCTAAGAGCAGTGGCATTCACTTCTGGCTCCTCTGAGGGAGGCTTCCACCAGTGGCCAGCGCTGTCTTCTTTCACCTTGTTACTTATACCGCTTTCTTTCATCCAGTGAATCAATAACAACAACAAAAAAAGTGGTTTCAAAACAACAACGCTAAATCAACAACAATGATCTTTGTTTGCAGACAGACATGATTCAGAGGAAGTTTGGGTCTGGTTAATAGATCCTGGCTCTTCTTTATGAGAATACAAATAAACCTTATTTATGGGATTAAAAGTAGCTACCTCAGAGTTGCTGTGAGGACTAAATGAGATTACGAATATGGACATACAGGATGTACATTATTAATATATTCTATGTGATATTTTTATAGCATCCCTGTGGTGAGCATCTACTGTGTGCCAGACACTGTGATTTATTTCATTAATGCCCATAACAATATTGGAGGGTATTCCAGTGATGCACAGCTAAACCAGCTGGGAGTGGAGGTAGACTTGATTTGTAGAATTTGTTGATTTCCATGGAGTAAATACTTCCACCAAGGCTGTACCAATGGTTTTAACAATTGGCTTGCAAAATGCCTGAATATTTATCAATAGGCTCTCCCAAGCCAGCAGGAGCTGGCTTCAGCAGACCACTGGATCAGGCCCATTTTAAAGATGAAGAAATGGAGACTGAGAGAGGTTGAGCAACTTGGATTCACTGCAGGGTGTGTAGGTCTGGGCTGTGCACAGACCAGGTTTGTGCCTCCAACAGACGTGTCCTCTCTCTACCACACTCACGCCTGACACTTCTCTAAGGGGTTGAGCTACACTATTTGACCTCAGGCTTATTTATTTATGTATTTTGCATAACAATGTGGACAAAATTTTTCCCTTCTTGTACTGTGAACATCCTAGGGGCAGGGACTGTGTCCTATATATGATCTTTATACCCTCAAGGCCTCATTCCACACAAGGCACACAGTGCAACTTCATAAACATTAAATAAATGGAATAAACCAGCCCCAGTTGCAGGGGAAAACTGAGAGCTGGAAATCAACTCTAATGTCATTCTTTACTTATAACAGATACCCACTTTGAGAATCACAATTTAATTGAAAAAAAAAAGAAAGCTAGTAATTATAGGGCACTTTCTACATCCCATGTATTGTACATGGGTTATGTCATTTAATTCTTAAAACAAAGCCATCTCTTTGTGTATGAGGAAGGCAGGGTGTAAGGAGTGAAGCAATTTATTTTATGTCATGCAACCAGAAAGCAACAAGGCTGAGATCTGAACTGGGCAGCTGAGTTCCACATACACCTCACGAACCACAACTTGTGTCTAGTTTAACCATTCATGGTGGCCCTTAGTCATTGAATACTGGTGGTGCTTCAGAGCTAAGACTGCTTATTTCAAACCTGGAAAAGGTCTTCTTGCCTGTGCTTAGATTCTGTGTAGAGGAAGCAGGGGGAAGGTGGGCTTCCTATCGGCTGCTCCCTGCCTCAACACTTCTCAGCCAGCTCTGCAAGAAAATTCGACTTTTCCACAAAACAACCAGTGAAGGAAACCAAAGTATTTCACCCCAAAATATACTTCTTTGACATATTTCAAGATGGCAATGCAGAAGGGCTAGAAATATAAGAATAGCTGAAAAACTATCTTTTGTTAGGGAGATTCGCATCTGTAAGGAAAATCTGCACTGATGTAGCCAGTCTTTCTCTGAGACATTCCCTTGTCTGCATCTAGGAAAGATTAACTGAGATTCTGACCCTTTTGAAAGTTTGAAAGAAACATTCACCATGTATTCCCTTTGAGGCCTGCTACCTGCGAGGTTTTGTAGCATAACATGACCACCTTTGCTAGCCAGGTCTCCTCCGCTCCCCTTTCTATAACCTGTTTTTTTGTTGCTGTTTTTTTTAGAGACAGGGTCTCCTCTGTCACCCAGGCTAGAAAGCAGTGCTGCCTGATCATAGCAAACTGCAACCTCAGATTCCTGGGCTCAAGTGGTCTTCCTGCCTCAGCCGCTTGAGTAGCTGGGACTACAGGCGTGGGCCACCATACCAGCGAATTTTTTAATTTTCTGCAGAAACAAGGTCTCCCTACATTGCTCAGGTTGGTCTTGAATTCTTGGGCTCAAGCAATTCTCCTGCCTCGGCCTCCCAAAGTGCTGGGATTACTGGCATGAGCCACCATCGCCTGGCCTCCATAACCTGTTTTCCCAGGATCCAAGCCCCCATTCTCTCCATAACCTCAAGATGGCATATAAGCTTCCGTACCCCACTGAGGGGTAATCACTCTGTGATTTCCTCTCCTCCTGCACGTTAAAATATTTGTATGCCATTTCTCCTATTAATCTGCCTTTTGTGAGTTGATTTTTCAGCAAACCTTCAGAGGGTGGAGAAGTTTTTCCTTAGCCTCTACACCAGCTTCGATGCAAGATAAATGGTTCAGGAACCACCCTACTTCGTTTTCTCTTCCTCGAGTTATATATGAGTTCTGTTACTAGAAACAAAAACTTGCTCTCCTAAATTTTCCACACGGACCTCCAAGGAGTTAACAGACAAAACTCATTTTCCAGTTTCTCTGGCTTCAAGCCTGATTCCCAGGCGCGATCCAACACTAATCGCCATCCAAATGCCTGTCAGCGAGACGGTCATTATGTACTCTGGCATGCAGTACTGAGGCAGTCTTGGGCAATGTTGTTACAGCGTTATGTTATAATGATACCCGTCCTTGTTTCCTGCACATCTCGCAGATGCTTATCCACCGACGGGGTGTTAGCTGACAGTCATTCCGAACAAGCCCGGACAAAAGACATAATAGCGGTAACCCGACGAACTTCTGCAGGAATATACAGCTAAGGCTTGAGAACGTTCGGTCAGTTCACTATTCTCTTACGGGCAGGTTGAACGTCAGGCAGCACTCCTGCCTTTTCCTGTTCTGCCTTTGACCTCTCTTTGTGCTCTCTTGTCCTGCCCAGAATAATGTCACTTTACTCTTCTGTTATCTTAAAACATGTAGACTTAAAACATGAAACACTGGGGAGAATTCTCACAATCCTTCAGACCACCCACCCACCCCACCACCACCCAGAGGGACAAAAATGCTTAAGGAGCTGAATGTAGGTGTGGCATTTGGAGAACTGCTAAGGAGAGGCTGTCTGCCCTGTCCCCTCGCTCCTCCTGGGATGGGTGGGAAAGGTTTGTGCTATGGTCAGAGACACTGTGGTCTCAGCCAGGCCAGACGGAATTCTGGGGAAATGTTCCCATTGAAATCCAGGGAAATGGTGAGGAGAAAGCTCCTGAAGGAAGTATCTGGGTGGTGGTATGTGTGGTTTACTTTCCAGTCTGTGTTTTAAGAGGTTTCCAAGCAGGTTTTAATTAACCTCCAGCTGAAACTTGCTAAACAAGTTTTGCAACCCAGGTTATTATGTTAGTATTTTTCTGGGTGTATTGTCCAAGGTTTGAATTTCATGAAGTTTATTATTCTTTCTAACTACAACTCAATGGGAAAAAAGTAGAGTGTACTTTGTAAAACCTAGGTATTTCCTGGTAATGACTTGTAGGAAGGACTAGTATCTCCATGACATTTGCACCAAGAGAAGAAGTGAGAATTTAAAGTTGACATTTGCAAGTGATAAAAGACAAAACCGAAAGTCTTCTTTTAAAGAATATGCCTTTCTTCTAATCAAATATACACAAGCTTTTGGTTCAGATGATAATTATTTGAGATTTACCTTTTAAAACAAACCCTTAGGTTTCATATGCTCCGATCCCTAGGGGACAAATTCAAAGTAGCTTATTTCTTTCTAGCCTACTCCATCAAGGCCTGCCTTTTAGAGATGTTTTTAATGGGCACCATAACACCACGTGATCTTTCTGGAATAATAACCACTAGATAATAATCACTCTGTCCTCATCAAAGGAGCCACTGAGAAGAGTGGACTTGGGGAAAACACAAAAAGACATAGGATGTTGCCCCAGAGGCTTCCCGTAGCCCTCAGAATAATCACTTGATGTGATCTCTGATAAGTTAGTCTCTAAAGTCATTTATATAAGCCTCTGCCCCAAGCATATAGGAGTCGTCCAGTTTAGGGCCATCAAATTGGTAAATATTTGCCACTTGAGGTACACAAGAAGTTTCTGGGAGACTTAGTTTTAAGGAACTCAGGTTCCAAACCTCAACTTCAATATACACTCTTTCTGGAAATGATCTTCCTGAAAATGATCTTCCTGAAATGATCTTCCTGGAAATGATCTTCCTGAAAATGCTCCTGAGGTTAAGAGGTCACACTTCCCCTTTCATAATTGCCCTTTTCCCACTTGACTAAAGAAAGGTGTACCTCTCACCCACCCTGAATCTTACCAGAGTGTGCTACTCCAATGTGTAAAAACCTCTGGGCACCAGCTGGTGCACAGTGGCTCATACCTATGATCCTAGCAACTGGGGCGGGTGAGGCAAGAGGATCACTTGAGGCCAGGAGTTCGAGACCAGTCTGAACAACATAGCGAGACCCCGTTTCTACAAAAAAATTCTTAAAAAATTAGCCAGGCATGGTGGCAGGTGCCTGTTGTCCCAGCTAGTTGGGAGGCTGAGGTGGAAGGATCTCTTGAACCAGTTCAAGGCTGCAGTGAGCTATGACCGTGCCTCTGCACTTCAGCCTGGGTGACAGAGCAAGACCTTATCTATAAAACATAAAAATAAAATAATAAAAAAATAAGTAAACCCTCTGGGCACCAAACCAAAGAATAATTCAGGAATGTACACCTCCAGTTCCCTGGAGACTTAAGCCAGTTTCTCAGATTGCTTAAGAACATGTACCAGGGTTTTATTTCAAATTCCACAGAGACTCCTGAGTAAGCCAATTCAAAGATTTCTTTTTTGGTGGAGATATATAAGGGATACAATAAAGGAACTACTGGTTACAGAGTGTCAGTAGTCAGTCAGCTGAGGGGGTAACCATAAGTTTCCAGAAAAAGATGACTCAAGCTTTTATCAGGATTGCTGACTACCTCCCAGAAGAAACTGCCAATTGTATCAGACATAAAACTTCTATCCCAGACTTCTATCCCAATTTTCTTTCTCAAGACCAGAAAAAAAGAAAGCTTTGGTAAAAGAAAAATATTGAAGGAAATAGCAACTTTTTCATCCAAGTGACAAACTGCTTTATCTAAGCATCATAAGTGAGATATTTCACGTTTATTTGAATTGAAAAATGAAGTTAGATTTTCTTTGAATATTTCTATTCTCCTTCTCCTACGTAACATCCCCTCTTCCTCAGCTTTCAGCTTTAAAGCCACGTCCTCAGGGAAGTCTTCCCAGGCCACCAGTCTACCTCCTTCTAGTAACATTCCTTCATTGCATTTTTCCCAGTTGTGACTTGCTGTCATTTGTGAAATTCTTTGGTTAAGATCTGTCTCTCCCACTAGAGTACAAGCTAGAAGGCAAGAATCCTGTCACTTTTAGGTGTTTAGGTCCACCACTCTTCGATGAGCAGGGAGAGGGCAAACACTTTGCATAATTCTTTAAAAATTAGTTTGATTTGGCTGCTTAGTTTGATAGTGAGGACTGGCTTTGCCATTAGGTTAGAGAGCAAGCACTTTCCATTACCTGAATGAGCTAAATGAGCTGGGCCAAGATTCTGAAGCAACACAAATCGATTTAAAGCATGTGCATAATGTACAGGACACCGGAAATAATATTCTTTGCAACCTTTTAACCTATGGTTTCACAAATATGAGACATCGATCGGAAACAGGCGAGGGAAAATTTTTAAATGAAATTTTAAAAAGACAAAATAAAATATTTGAGGGATACATAGTTGTTCAACATTGTTTTAGGGCATATGTGAGCAAAAATGTTTAAAGCAAACTGAAATAGTACAGTCACCGCGCTAAGGCAGGACTCCCATTTTTATTGTTCCTGGGTGGGCGTCAGCCAGCATCTGCTTGAACACATTCAGCCATAGGGAAATTACTACCTACTTGGTAGCTCAGAGCATTGTTTGAAAGCTCTATTTGTCAAAACGTTCAGCTAGCTTGGAGTTGACAGTTGTCCCTCTGTTGTTTCCACTCACCCAATTATTGTGGCCTTAGTGCTGCGCACTGGAGCAGGAGTACTGACTGCCCCATCCACTGAGCAGGCTTTTGATGACTCAAAGACAGACACGTCAGATATCCAGTCCTTCAGTCATTCTTTTTTTTTTAAATCATTCTTTATTAAATATAATTTCTTGGCATGGTACCATTCTTCTTTGAAGATCTCCAGTCCCCTTCATCTAATTAACTTCCTACTCTTCCTCAGCTCTCAGTTTAAGGTCACTTCCTGTACCTACAGGCAAGGTGCATTTTCTACACAGGGAAAGGAGGAAGGCAGAGGGTAAAAAAAAAAAAAACCCAGCTTTTCCTCATATAACTTGGCCTTTTTTTTTTTTCTTTAATTCTGAAGAAAGCCATTTCCAAGTACTTCCACCTACATTTCATTGGCTGAAATGTGTCACATGGCACCCATTAGCTGTAAAGGAGTCTGAAAAGTCTAGCATTTTGCTTTCCAGTTTCTCTAGCAGAGAAAGTCATGTGTGTAAAGTGAGCAAGGTGATAAAGCATATATTGCAAGAATTATAAGCTATAATTAAAAAATTTGGAAGACTATGAGGAAAACCAAATAATTAGTTAACAAAGTAGTTACTTAAAAAAACAAAGCAAGCCCCCCAAAAAACTTTGTTTAAAGCTACGTGACTTTCTTTTCTTTTGGTTTGTGTGTGTGTGTGTGTGTGTGTGTGTGTGTGTGTGTGTGAGACAAGGTCTCTCTCTGTCACCCAGGCTGGAGTGCAGTGGCATGATCACAGCTCACTATAGCCTTGAACTCCTGGCTCAAGTGATCTTCCTGCCTCGGTCTCCCAAGAAGGTGGGACTACAGGTTCATGCCACCATGCCTGGCTAATTTTTAAATTTTTTGTAGACATGGGGGTCTTGCTATGTTGCTCAGTCTGGTCTTGAACTCTTGGTTCAAGTGATTCTCCTGCCTCAGGCTCCCAAAGTGCTAGGATTATAGGTGTGAGCCACTGTGCCTGGCCTATGCAACTTTCTAATTGGTTTATAGTAAAAACAGTTCACTAAAAATTCACACTGTTTAATGATAAAAAGTAGTATACGTGGCCTGAGATTACTTTGTCCTTAAAAATTTCCAGTGACTTTTCTTTCCCACTTCCAACTCCAACTGCCCTATCCCAAAATGTCAAATGATTGTGACTTGCATGTTTTCTAATCAGCATGTAAGTCAGAAATTCTAAAAATACATTTTAAATTGTGGATCACACCGTTACATAACTTTGTCTCTAAAGCAATTTAATTTTTATGGCAATTTAATTTTAAAAATACTTACACACAAATGTTCAGTTGATTATGATTAAGACAGTTTTCTTCTGGTGAATCAGCATGATTTCTTCATCAAATTAGTTATTTTGTCTGCTTTGTGGAGCACTGGCAGTTTCATTTCCTGTTAAGGAAACAGTTTCTTCAGAACTCGGATAAACCTTTTGCCTTTATTATTTTGAGTACTGAAAATAAACAAAGAATGTAGAACACACACATGTATTTGGGGAATAGTATATCAAATATGTTTTCAGGATCATTTAAAGATTTCAAGGAGATTATTCTGACTGAAAAAATTATCTTTTAATATGAATATTTATATGAAAGCCCTCTTTTTGAAGCTGTTCTGGCTGATGCTGTTGGATTCATGCCTAACTTCTTTCTTTTTCTAAAACAGAATCATATCATCATCACAATCTACACACTCCCACCTGTACTCTTAGAGTGAAGTCTGGGATGGCTCTGGGGGTAACAGGCTCAATTTTCCCAGGATATGTTGAGTATAACATCCTGATGACTTTTAGGAAAGGTTTTCATCGTTAGTGTTTTATTTTCAAAGAAGTCTAAAAACAAGACTTTTAGTCTAAAGGATAGTGAAAAGTCTAAAGGATAAGGAAGATGAAGACAAAGAGAAAGCATTTTCAAATAGTCACATGACTTGCAAGTAGGGCAAGGGAAGAGAACAGGAAAAAAACAAAGGAGTTGTGAGAGATTGTAGGGAAAAATGTGCTGAGCAGCAGGGGAGGGAGATGAGCAACATACTGAACATTTTTCGAAGTGTTTACACAGGGATCGGTATGACACTAACATTAATGCAGAATCCTGTAGACAGCACAGGGTAACTACACACACGGTTGTTTGGTTTCTGGGTTTTTTTTAATGGAATAGTACAGATTTTTAGTTTTCTGTCTGGAAAGCAAGTAAAGCGAATGGCAAATACAGTGGCCTGTAGTGGCTGTAGTCTTTGTCTAGCCTACGCCTCCATTTCCTTTCTTTCATGCATTTGCAGAACTCCTGTACTGTCTGCATGGTGTCTTGGTAAGATGATCAGTCATGATGACCTGCCCCTCTCCAAGACCCTTGCCCAAGGAGTTGGCTCAGGGCTGGGTAAACCAGGCCAACCCAGAATTTCATGGCTCCCACTATTTCACGACAGCTCACAAACCGGAGGCTGTAGCCTGGGGCTGTTGGCTGCCATCTTTCCTGCCTCGAGGGTACACCTGCTGCAAAATGCAGCTGAAGGGTGGCAGAATATTCCACCCCAAATATGCCACTTTGACATAAGGATTACTTTAAGTTAAAGGCACTTGAAAAACAGCAGATGCAAGAAGGACATCCTAATCTCCCTTTTTCTTCCTGCAAACAGGAGAGAAAAACTCCCATGTGAAAGATACCATCCCTGTACCAGGAGAAAAGAAACATTCTTCAATGGGGAGTCACAGCCAAAAGATTTCTGTACAAATAAGCTTTGTTAAACTAATGCTTAACTTCCTTTAGCTGCCCCACATAATTTAGTTACTTTCCCACCATTGCCCTTTTTTGTTCAACCAACTACAAAAGCATGTAGGTTTTGCCATTAATACTTCTTTGGTTCTTCATTTCCTTATGAGGGCTCCCATGTTACATAAAACTTATATTAAATTTGTATGCTTTTCTCCTGTTCATCTATCTGATGTCAACTTAATTCTCAGGCCAAGCCGGGACACCAAGGGGAGAAGCGAGTTTTGAGTTTTGACCTGCAGGAATCAGAGCCAAGCACTAAGATAACAGCAGAGCGGTTAGTGATGTTTCCCCTTCCGGGAATTCCTACTCTGTTCTCAGTCCCTGACTCCTTGAACTCCCATCTTGCACAGCACAAGCCTGGCATGTAGTAGGGTAACCAGGTAAGACTTGGTAAATTCGATTTTTTTCTTATGCCAGAAAGTATAATAAAACCAGAATGTTTTTCTAATATGTGATCACATAGGTGGCTGCTTCTGGAACACTTACTGTGTATAACTTATATTATCTTGTTTAATCTGCACAACCAACTTGTGAGGTGGATGTTCAAGTTTATGACCTTGGAATTTGGAACTGAGTTGTAAATTGAGATAAAAACAAGTACCTCTGACTCCAAATTCTGCATAGGAAACTGATTGCCTATAACCCCTCCTCTTCATCCCAACAAGCAAACTTGCACCATATTATTATGAATATATCCAGAATCTCAGGGAAAAGGACATTCAAGGACAAAGCCTTATATGCTAATTAAACTGGGACAAATTCTGCGCTCGAGTTTTGTCAAGTACATCTCCCAAGCAGCAAAAATATGTGATTCAGCTTAGGAAAAACTAACCACTGGAGCAGACAACACATTTGCTTAAAGAGCCTTAGGCCAACCTTAACAATCCTGCCTGCGAAGGAAGGCCTCCATCTGGGGTGTAGGAGGAGGGAGGGTGCCCTGGGACCTTCCAACACCACAGCTGCAGCCCTTAACAGGATAGCCGGCATGGGCCTTTCATTTGCTTTGACTTCATGTTTGCGTTTCATTCCAAAGTTGCAAATAACAGGAAATGAACCGTGGCGTTAGCCAGTTAACATCAAAGGTAGAAGGAGACCAGGACGAAGACTGTTAAAAAGAATTAAAAGGGTAAACATTCCAGTGAGTCACAAGCATTCAATACTCACGATGAACCACCAGAAGGAAAATTGGGTGGGAACCTACAAGTAGACATCCCAAGTAAGAGCAGACCCGGAGCTCTTTGAAAAGTGTAAAGTTCTATACAAGTGTGAGAAATGATACGTAAGCCATAGTGAGGGTAAACAGTTATAAGATGGAAAAGCGATTTTGTTCATGGAAATTAATTTGGGGACACACCAATTTGCAGTGCATATATTTTATCCATTTGCTCATTCTCATAGAGAGAATAATGCTTGAGGGATCCTTTCCATTATATGTATCAGACCATAAATGTCACAGGATTATGCAGCAATTCATCTTTGAAATGAACGTTTGCGTGTTGTTCTTTAATAAAACTGGTAAATGTAAAAATCATGATGCTGGTGGGAAAAGCAGTAGTCATCTGCTCTTTCTCTTAGGCACAGTGGTTCTCAACCCTGGGGAGCTTCACAAAAATACTGCCTGTGTCCCACCCCCCAGGAATTGTGACGTCTTTGGTCTGAGGTACTTCCCAGACTTTGGAATTTTTAAAATTGCCCCAGGTGATTTGAGTGTGTGGGAAAGGGCAAGAAACACTGTCTTCTAAACTGCTTGGGAAGCAAGGCAGCTGCTCAGAAAAGGAAGGGAATTACTTGAGGTAGGTGGAATCCACAACCCTCATTCTATCCTCTTTGGTTTAGCACTCGCCACCCCAGGATGTCCTCAGAGAATTTCTGCTCAAGAAACTTGGGTTGGCCGGGCGAGGTGGCTCACGCCTGTAATCCTAGCACTCTGGGAGGCTGAGGCAGGAGGTATGGCTTGAGCTCAGGAGTTCAAGACCAGCCTGAGCAACAGCAAGACCCCATCTTTACCAAAAATAGAAAAAATTAGCCAAGTGTGTGTTGGCCCACACCTGTAGTCCCAGCTACTCGGGAGGCTGAGGCAGGAGGATCGCTTAAGCCCAGGAGTTGGAGGTTGCAGTGAGCTGTGATGATGCCACTGCACTCTAGCCCGGGTGACAGAGCAAAGACTCTGTCTCCAAAAAAAAAGAAAAAAAGAAAAACCTGGGCATCAGATAACACCATTTAATCTTCCCATTCTTTCAGCAGAAAAACGTAGAGAGGAAATTTCCATGGCTGACATCTGTTATGTCGGTTGCTTACCTCCACTATTATTTAGACTAAGAGTTTTGACATAAAAAATGTTCAAAAATAGACTGTTTAAGAGATTGGACCCTCTGTGCGTGTCTGTGTGTGTGTGTTTTAACAGAGTATTTTGGTGTAAAGGTGTAGCACAATAGTGCTTAATGTGAAACTTATTATGCACATAATTTTAGCCATAAAAATATTTATGTAACAGTGAGCATGCAGGAGCTTTGGCTTCTATCTAGGTGGGTTTTTTGTTTTGTTTTCTTTTGTTTTGTTTTGTTTGAGACGGGATCTCACTCTGTTACTCAGGCTGGAGTGTAGTGGTGTCATCATAGCTCACTGCATCCTCGAACTCCTGAGCTCAAGTGATCCTCCTGTCTCAGCCTCCCAACTATGTGGGACTACAGGCGTGCGCCACCATGCCCAGCTAATTTTTATTGTTTTTTTTTTAGAGAAGGGATCTCACTATGGTGACCAGGCCGGTCTCTAATTCTTAGCCTCAAGCAATCCTCTCACCTCAGCCTCCCAAAGTTCTGGGATTACAGGTGTGAGACATCGTGCCTGGCCTCTATCTAGTTTTACTTCACCTGTTGTATAATTAAAGAGAGGTCTAAGAGAGAAAATGTGGATCTCTAACTCTATCTCTGAGAATTCATTCTAGTAGCGGAAATATGGTTTAATGAGAAGAGGCCAAAAAACAACATAAAGAAGTGAAAATCACAGGTGGAAAATGAATATAAATTTTGAAGAGTCTGATCTCAAAATGAAAGGCTCACTGCTGTGACTTTGTTATAATTTCATCTGGTAGTTTCAATTTGACATAAATTCTGTTCCATCCTTTTTTTCCTCGTTGTCTGCCAAAGACATTGGTGTTTCCTTTAATCTGCAAACAGATGAAAATGTGCGTATCTCTGGGTTAAAATCAAAGGAGGAAAACAGTATGGAGGTCCCTCAGAAAATTTAAAATGCAACTACCATATGATCCAACAATCCCACTTCTGCATACATAGACAAAAATGAGTTGAAAGCAGGGTCTCAAAGGGACATCTGCACACCCGTGTTCAGAGCAGCGTTATGTAGAACAGCCAAGACGTGGAACCAACCCAAATGTCCATTGACGGATGAGCGGACAAACAAAATATGGTATCGTCCACACAATGGAATATTATTCTGCCTTAAAATGGAAATCCTGTCACATGCTACAACATGATGAACCTTGAGGACATTACACTAAGTGAAATAAGCCAGTCACCAAAAGACAAATACTGTCTGATTCCACTTGAATGAGGCTCCTAGAGTAGTCAAGTTCACAGAGACAGAAAGCATAATGGAATGGTGGTTGCCAGGAGCTGGGGGGAGGAGGAAATGGGGAGTTGCTTAATGGGTATGGAATTTCAGTTTTGCAAGATGAAAAAGTTCCAGAGATTTTTCTCGCAACAGTATGCATATTGTTAACACTACTCAACAGTACACCTACAAATCGTTAAGATAGTCAATTTCATGTTATGTGTTTTTTTTAATCACAATAAAAAAAGTCTTGGTTTCAAACATCAGAAACAGAATCTAGGTAACTTAAGGCCAGAAAAATTTGGAAGCCTATGTGACCACTCACAGAATCTCTGGAAAGACTGAAGATCTAGTCTTCAGTCTGAACTTCAGCTGAAGTTCTTCAGCCTAGATTCTACCCTCGGCCAAATCCAAACTTCACAGAACAAACCCCTTTACTAAAAGGATTTGTTGGCCGGGCATGGTGGCTCACGCCTGTAATCCTAGCACTCTGGGAGGCCGAGGCGGGTGGATCATTTGAGGTCAGGAGTTCGAGACCAGGCTGAGCAAGAGCAAACCCCCCCACCCCGTCCCCCGTCTCTACTAAAAAAATAGAATTTAGCTGGACAACTAAAAGTATATATA